>PVJL010017734.1:0-17580 GCA_004026885.1 Lyroderma lyra
TTTTTTTTTTTTTTTTTTTTTTTGCTTTTTGGTATGTGGGTAGCTCCCTGACTGGGATTCGAACCCAGGCCACAGCGCTGACAGCGTCAATGCTGAAGCCTTAAGCCACTACACCATCAGGGAACTCCCTGGTTCCCTTTTATATAACATATTTAGAAAACAATCTTGACCAACAATCAAGAGAAACAACTTTTCACTGACAAGCTCCAAATAAATTAATTGGAACTTTTAGAAGGCAGCAAGTAAGTGCTTCATTTAGTCAGAGAATCAGGTAGAAGATATTAATTAGAAAAATTTTATAAAGAAGGTTGATTGGTTTATACTGAAAATAACTTAGTAGCAGTATTACTTGTACATGTTTATCAGCCAACATCACTGAGACCCTGGAGTATTTTAAAAGTTGCCATACAGTTGAATAACTCACTGTTCTTAGAAGATTTGGACATGAAATCATTGCTTCTTCCCATTGACCCTGAGACTTTCCTTTCAACCTCAATATAATTGACAACGACATTCAGTTGACACTCTTTCATTTTATGTGAGGCGTCAGAGAGAACTTCTTTTATATGTATTATAAATATAATAGTGTGGCTAACATGATAAAACACTAAGAACATAAAGAAAGATATACTCTAAAAAATGACCCATGCTTCATTCCCTCCCCTCTCTATGACACATATAAATGGTTTTTTGAACTGAATTATCTAGTCCTGTTAGAGTTTATCAAGTCTGTGTGATATCATAAAAGTCTCAATGTCACATGATAAAGCCAAAACTTTGCTTGCAAAAAGTTCCTGTGACACATAAAATAACCCAGTTTCTACTCTTCTCAGTAAGGTTACACACCAATAGAAATATATGGACCATTCTATGAGCTAGCAGGGCTCCTATTACTGTGTCATAAAGATATGAAGGAGTGCCATCTTTGTGTCCTGAAGCTTATGTGGTTGAGGCCTCATGAGTGACAAAATCACTGGCTAAAGATGTGCAATGCAGAGGTCAATAAAGAAATGTCAGTCAATCCAATATGTTTTGTCTATATTCTCAGGTAACCGGGAATGACAACTGAGCCATGGAGATATGGTTGAATCAATCATCCACTGATGACTTTATCCTCTTGGGCATCTTTTCCCACAATCCAGCTGACCTTGTTCTTTTCTTAGCAGTCATGATAGTCTTCACACTGGCCCTCTGTGGGAATGTCCTCCTCATCTTTCTCATCTACATAGATCCTCGACTTCATACACCCATGTACTTCTTCCTCAGCCAGCTCTCCCTCATGGACCTCATGTTGATCTGTACCAATGTGCCAAAGATGGCCGTTAACTTTCTCTCTGGCCAGAAGTCCATCTCCTTCGTGGGTTGTGGCATACAAGTTGGCTTTTTTATCTCTCTTGTAGGATCTGAGGGGCTTTTGCTGGGACTCATGGCTTATGATCGCTATGTGGCCATTAGTCACCCACTTCACTATCCCATCCTCATGAGTCAGAGAGTCTGTCTTCAGATCATTGGGAGTTCCTGGGCCTTTGGGATAATAGATGGTTTGATCCAGATGGTGGTAGTAATGACCTTCCCTTACTGTGGCTTGAGGGAGGTAAACCACTTCTTTTGTGAGATGCTATCCTTATTGAAACTAGCTTGTGCAGACACATCCCTTTTTGAGAACATGATATTTGCTTGCTGTGTTTTTATGCTGTTCCTTCCATTCTCCATTATTGTGGCCTCCTATGCTTGCATCCTGAGGGCTGTGCTCCATATGCACTCTGCTCAGGCCCGTAAAAAGGCTCTGGCCACCTGTTCCTCCCACCTGACAGCTGTCTCCCTCTTCTATGGGGCAGCCATGTTCATTTACCTGAGACCTACGCACTACCGGGCCCCAAGCCATGACAAGGTGGTCTCCATCTTCTACACAGTCCTTACCCCTATGCTCAACCCCCTCATTTATAGCTTGAGGAACCGAGAGGTGATGGCAGCCATGAGGAAGGGACTGGACCATTGCAGGATTGGCAGCCAGCATTGAAGGACCAGGCCATCCTGCTCCTGGTGCCACCGACTTTTTGTTGCATAATGTTGGTATGGCAAATCACTCACCATTTATCAGTGTCTGTTTCCTTTTAAATAAGTGGGAATAACAACACTTGCCCTATTACACATCTTGTAGAGATCACTACATATAACTCAAAAGCTCCACAAAGAAGCAATTCATTATTATTGTTATGATTCATCATTTACAAAGTCTTTGAAGTAAATTCCCTTTATTTCTTCTTTTTGGTTATAACTATCTCTTATTGAGTAATTACTAAGGGATGGACACTGGCCTATTCCCTTGACATACCTCTATATTATTTAATTGATGATTCAGTACAATAAACACGAATATCTTAAATAAAAATGTTGTAGATGGAAGATGTTTTCTCTATCATTCTTCATTGGTAGGTTGTATCCTACTCCTATGTTTCATTGGATACTTTAAAGCTTTAGTTAAGAAATGAAAATGTATCTTTACTATTTAGAACTTATCTCTGTATGAGTAATGTCTTATTTACTTGCATATACCAATACCTGGCTCTGTTCCTTATATACAGCTGATCAATAAAAGCTTATTAAACGAATGAAAAAAGAAACTATCAAATGAGATAAAATATATTAAAAGTTTTTAAAGCACTATATTCACATACCAAATTTGCTGTAGCAGCTGTGATTCAGTTCAGTTCTTCAAGTTCTACATAGTAAAGCTATTATCTGTTTGGAAGATAAAGATTAGAACAAAAATAAAGATGGACTTTGAGTCATTATTTTAAAACATATCAGTTGGGATCTAGTGAGAAATAAAAACACATTAGATATTTTAACAGAGAAAATATAATATAAAAATTTACCATATGTTTGAAAACTAAAATAGCACAACAAGAACACTAAGGATTACAGAGAAAAAATATAACAGAAAGAAGCTACTATTCCTAGACCTGGGAATGTAAATTGCAGGGAAGATTAGGGCTTTTAAAACCTGGAGTCTTGGCCTCCAAACATTTAAGGAGAAGGCACTGACTAACTGATGTTTATACCTCAGAGGGGACACTATGGCAAGTCTCCCAAGCCTCTAAGAAGCTTACCCTGCCCTGACTTATGGTGGTTCCTACAGAGCCCAGAACAACAAGAAGAGCTTGCTGAACTGGATCCCAGACTTCTGACATGGGGGTGCTGTGTGGTTGGTTCTGGTACCCTAGGAGTTCAGAGGACGCTCTCTGTCCCCAGACTATTGAGGAATAAATGTTGGTCAGCTAGTACTTATCCCATGAAGGACAGGATGAGACTGGTTATGAAAGTGTAAGAATAAAATCTGTGAAGTAAAACCTACTGCCAGGATGAAGAGACATCACTGGGATGATTTTGAGAGCAAAAACAGGAAATCATGAAGGAGCTTATGTTTTGTGCCCTCTTCCTGGCTCCATTTAATTCCCCTATTGGCAGATTCTATTGTAAACCTTGATGACAAAGCAGCCCCACCATCACAAATTGGAGTGTAGAGTGTGAGTTTGGAGCTGAGGCAATAGCTTAAGAACTGGCACAGTTCACTCCTTGGCTGCTTAGCATCCAGATCATTTTATCCATATTTGAACTTCTACAAAAAGCAACAGCAAGTAGCTAGTTAAGATGGCAGAGAAGGTAAACACTGCATTTGCCTCCTCTCAAGACCACATCAAAATTACAACTAAACTAGAACAACTATCATTATGAATCACCTGAACAGAAGTCTTATAACTAAGGATAAAAGCCACGTTGAGACTGGAAAGAGGAACAGAGATGCAGAAAGGGCTGTTACACACCCATGTATGATGATTAAAATTGGGAGGGACATCTGAGCTAAGGAGATTGCCCCTGAGGAGTGAAAGGTCCTAGCCCCACACCAGGATCCTCAGCCCAGGGCTCCACTGCTGAGAAGAGAAGTCTCCATAACTTCTGGAAGCAAAAACAAGCAGAAATTGTGGTTGAATAAAAGTGAAGGGAGCTGGAGTCCCAGGCAATCCTCTCAAAGGGCCTGTGCATGGACTTATTCGCTAATGAACTCACTCACTCTGAGCTCCAGCACTGGGGCAGCAACTTGAAAGACACAGGAAAATATAGGGAGAAACTGAATTGTCTGACTTCAGAATGAGGGCTGGAGGGCAACTTTCTCCCAGACAGAAGTGCTGGCAGAAGCTGTTGTTTCTTTTTTGAACCCTCACCCTACCCATCCTGCATATGAAGGCAGGCACCATATTGGAGTCTCCATTAATATGACTAACACCATTTGCCCCACCCTGATGATTCCCTGAGACCCCATCCCACCCAACATGTGGGCCCACAAAAGTTGCTTCCAGTGACTTTTCCATACAAACCACCTATCTTGGCTCATGCTGTGGACTTTCCTAAAATCTCTCAAAAGTTTACAAACTTCAAACAAGCAACATCTGGCTGTGGCATACTTCTTGTTAAGCAGCTCCAAGCCCAGCAATAACAATCACTGGACTCAGTTTTCAGCTTAGCTTCTTCCAGTCACCTCCAAGCCCAGCACAAATGGCAACCATCTGCAGACCACTTTGTGGCTCACACTGAGTGGCTCAGGGGAGAGCAAAAACAACAGCTGACATTGGACTGCCAAAGATCCCAGAACCAACAGACCCAGTGGTCCACTTCAGAGCACACCAGAGCACCCCTTAACCAACTTCACAGAAGACACACCAAAAAGGCAGGCTCAGCAGGCACTAAAGCCCTTGAAATCCTGCCCCTAGGGTTTGCCCCAGCACTACAACCCTTTCACTCTAGCCATGGCCAGTCTTCTTTGCCAATCAACCTAAGGTTCAACCTCTCCCACTGATGTGCAAACAGAGACCAAGGCTCAACTACAATAGGAGGGCACGCACAACCCACACAAGGAACACACCTGGAGCATCTGGCTCAGGTGACCATGGAGACTGTACCATGGGAGCCCATGGACACATACTACATAAGGCCACTCTACAAAGACTGGGAGACATAGTAGCTCTACCTAATACATAGAAACAGACACAGGAAGGCAGTCAAAATGTAGAGACAAAGAAACGTGTCTCAAACAAAAGAACAGAACAAAGCTCCAGAAAAAGAACTAAACAAAATGGAAACAAGCAATCTGCCCGATGCAGAGTTTAAAACACTAGTTATAAAAATACTCAATGGTCTCAGTGAGAGCATCAACAAAGAGAAAAGAAATATAAAAAATAACAATCAGAAATAAAGAATACAACAAGGAAAATCAAGAATGCATTAGAGGAAATCAACAATACATTAGATAAAGCAGAGGGTCAAATCAGCAACTTGGAAGACAAGATAGCAGAAAACATCCAATCAGAACAACAAAAAAGAATAAAAAAATGAAGATAGTTTAAGGGGCCTCTGGGACATCAAGCATAACAACATTTACATCATAGTGATACTAGAAAAAAAAGAGACAGAGCAAAGAATTGAAAAACGATTTGAAGAAAACATGATGGCAAACATTACTAACCTGGTGAAAGACATAGACATACAAGCCCAGGAAGTACAGAATGTCCCTACCAAGATTAACCCAAAGAGGACCACACCAAGACACATCATAATTAAAATGCCAAAGGTTAAAGACAAAAGGAGAATTTTAAAAGTAGCAAAAGAAAAGCAGTTGTTAATAGTTACCTACAAGGGAGCTCCCATAAGCTGTCAGATGATTTCTCAACAGAAACTTTACAGGCTAGACAGGATTAGCATGAAATTTTCAAAGTGATCAAAAGCAAGAACCTACAACCAAGATTACTCTACCCAGCAAAGCTATCATTTAGAATCAAAAGACAGATAAAGAGCTTCCCAGAAAAGAAAAAGCTAAAGGAGTTCATCACCACCAAACCAGCATTACAAGAAATGTTAAAGTCTTCTTTAAGAAGACAAAGAAAAAGAAGATTAAAAACTATGAATAATTAAATGGCAATAACTATATATCTATCAATAATTACTTTCAACATAAAAGGATTATGTGTTCCAATAAAAAAACAGGGTGACTTGAATGGATAAGAAAACAAAACCTTTACATATGCTGCCTACCAGAGACTCGCTTCAGACTGAAGGACATACACAGACTGAAAGTAAAGGGAAGGAAAAAGATATTTCATGAAAATGGAAACAAACAAAATCTGGGGTGGTAATACTTATACCAGACAGAACAGGCTTTCAAACGAAGGCTATAACAAGAGACAAAGAAGAGCCCAGTAATTCCACTTCTGGGTATTTATCCAAAGAAACCCAAAACACTATTTCAAAGGAACATGTGCATCCATATGTTCATTGCAGCATTATTTACAATCTCCAAGATATGGAGGCAATCTGGGTGTCCCTCAATGGATGAAGGGATGAAGAACATATAGTACGAATATGTGAGGGCTGTATGGAAAGTATCCAGTCATGTAATATAAAAGATAGAGACATTTATGGCTGATTTTTTTTTCAGAGAGCCCTCGTACAATAAAACATTACTCAGCCATGAGAAAGAAGAAAATCTTGCCATCTGCAACAGTATGGATGAACCTAGAGGATATTGTCCTGGGTGAAATAAGTCTGACAAAGAAAGATAAATTTCATTTATATGTGTAATCTAGAGAATAGGATAAACAAACAAACAAAACAGAAACAAGTTCATAGCTACAGAGAAGATTTTTATGGTTGCTGTATGGGGTGCTGAAAGGGGCAGGGGATTAAGAGGTACAAATTGATAGTTACAAAATAGTCATAGTGATGTAAAGTACAGCATCTGTGCCTCTCCTACCAGTCTCAACATGGTCTCTTCTTTATATTCTTAGTTCTAAAACTTCTGTTCAGCTAGACTTCAGATGGTTCTCCAGGTTGTTTTTTCTATAATTTAATTGTAATTTTATGAAGCAGGCACAATTTTTACCTATTTTGCCATCTTGGATCTTTCCCAAAAGTAGTCATTTTTTGTCTTGTGCCTGCTCTTAGAGAGAAAGCCTCATTATTTCACCATTGAGTATGCTGTCAGCTATGGGTTTTAATAAATGCCCTATATTATGTTAGGAAAGCTTTTTTCCATTTCTAGTTTGTTGAGTGTTTTTATCATGAAATAGTGTTAGATTTAGTCAAATGGTTTTCCTGACTCAATTGAGATGATCATGTAGTTGTTCCCCCTTTGTTCTATTTCTATGGTGTGTTATATTAATGAATTTTCATGTGATGAACCACCCTTTCATTCATGAAATAAATTTCACTTGGTCAAGATGTATGCTCCTTTTAGTGTCCTGTTAGATTTGTTAGTATTTTTGGTAAGAATTTTTGCATTTATATTCATAAGAAGTATTGGTCATAGATTTCTTTTCTTACAATATGTTTTTCTGGCTTTGGTATCAGGATAACACTTGCCTCATAGAATTAGTTAGGAAGTATTTTCTCCTTACCTATTTTTGAAGTTTGAGATAGGTTTGTGTTAATTCTTTTAATATTGGGTAGAATTCATCAGTAAAGATATCTAAGCCTGGACTTTTCTTTGTTAAAATGTTTTTTTTTACACTAGTTGCATCTCCTTTTTTAGCTTTATTGAGGTATAATTGACAAAGATTTTATATATTTAAGCTGTACATATTGATGTTTCGGTATATGTATACAATGTGAAATGATTGCCACAACCAAGCTAATTAACATAACCATTACGTCACATAGTTACTTTTTTTTTGGCTTATAAATAAAAGATGTTTATTTCTTACAGTTCTGAAGGCTGGAAATCCATGATCAAGGTGCCAACAGTTTTTTTTGTCTGCTGAGTGCCTGCTTCCTGGCTTATAGACAGCTGTCTTGTCACTGTGTCTTCACTTGGCTGAAGTGGTAAGGAGCTTTCTTGGACTTATGTGTTTCTTTATTTTTCGGTTATAGTTGACATACAATATTATATTCCTTTTGAGTGTACAACATAATGATTAGACATGTATATACCTTACAAAAAAATCACCTCAAACACTTATCTGGCACTATGCATAGTTACTGCAATATTATTGACAATATTTCCTATGCTATATTTTACATCTCCATGACTATTTATATAACTGGCAATTTGTACTTCTGAATCCCTTCATTTTTTTTCACCCATAACCCCAACCCCCTTCCCATCTCACAACCATAAATTTGTTCTCTGTATCAATGAGTTTGTCTGTTCTGTTTGTTCATTTATTTTGTTTTTTAGACTCCACATCTAAGTGAAATCATATGATATTTTTCTTTCTCTGCCTGACTTATTTCACTTAGCACAATATCCTCTAAGTCCATCCTGTTGTCATAAATGGTAAGATTTCATTCTTTTTTATGGATGAGTTACATTCCATTGTACATGTACCACATCTTCTTTGTCTAATAGCCTATCAATGGACATTTAGGTTACTTCCACATCTTGGCTACTGTAAATAATGCTGCAATAAACATAGGGATGCATATATCTTTTCAAATTAGTGTTTTGGATTTCTTCAGTAAACACCCAGAAGCAAAAGTGCTGGATCATATGGTAGTTCTATTTTTAATTTTTTAAAGAATCTTCATAATGTTTTCCATAATAACTGCACCAATTTAAAATCTCATCAAAGTGCATGAGGTTTCCCTTATCTTCCTATTCTCATCAACACTTGCTATTTGTTGACTTTTTGATAATAGCCATCAAAAAGGTGATGACTCCTTTTGAGAGGTGATATCTCATTGTGGTTTTGATTTGCATTTCCCTGATGATTAGTAATGCTGAATATCTTTTTATATGTCTGTTGGTCATTTGTATATCTTCTTTGGAAAAGTGTCTATTCAAGTCCTTTGCCTATTTTTAATTGGATTTTTATACTGAGTTATATAAAAAGATGCAAGAGGTTTTTGGTGGGACATAGTCCCAATTGTTAATTTTTGCTTTTGTTTCCTTTGCCTTGGGAGGGATATGCAAAAATAAGTATTGCTAAGAGCAATATCAAACACTTTATTGTCTATGTCTTCTTCTAGGAGTTTTATGGTTTCAGGTCTTACATTTAAATCTTTAATCCATTTTTAGTTTACTTTGTATATAGTGTAAGAAAATTGTGTAATTTCATTTTTTGCATGTATCTATCTATTTTTACCAACACTATTTATTGAATAGACTGTCTTTACTTCATTGTATATTCCTGCCTCCTTTATCATTGATTAATTGAGCATGTAGTCATAGATTTATTTCTGGGCTCTCTACTCTGTTTCATTAATCTAGTGTCTGTTTTTATGAGAGTACTATGTTGTTTGTTTACTGTAGGCTTGTAGTATACTTTGATATCAGGTGGCATGATACTTCCAACTTTGTTCTTCTTTCTCAAGATTGCTTTTGCTATTCAGGGTCTTTGACCACAAAGACCATATAGTTTTAGGATTATTTGCTCCACATGTGTGAAAAATAGCATTGGTGTTTTGATAGGGATGACAATGAATCTGAAGTTTGCTTTGGGTTGTATGGCCACTTTAGCAATGTTAATTCTTCATCTCAATGAGCCAGTATATGCTTCCATTTATTTGTGTCTCCTTCAATTTCCTTCTCCAATGACTTACCAATTTTCTTAGTACAGGTCTTTTACCTCCTTGGTTAAATTTATTTCTAGATATTTTATTCTTTTTGTTGCAATTGTATATGCAGTTGTTTTATTGCTTTCTCTTTCTAAAAGTTCATTATTGATATATAAAACTGCACCTAATTTCTGAATATTAACTTTGCATCTGATACTTAACTGAATTCATTTGTTAGTTCTAATAGTTTTTTGGTGGACTCTTTGGAGTGCTTTATATATAGAGTCATGTCTTCTGCAAAAGTGACAGTTTTACTGCTTCCTTCCAAATTTAAATGCCTTTTACTTCCTTTGGCTAGGATTTCCAACACTGTTGAATAAAATTGGTGAAAGTGGATATTCTTGTACCGGATCTTAAAGAAAAAGCTTTCAGTTTCTCACCTTTGAGTATGATATTAGCTGTGGGTTTGTCATATATGGCCTTTATTATGTTGAGGTATATTTGCTGAGATTTTTATCATAAGTGCATATTGGAACTTGTCAAATTATTTTTCTAAAACTATTGATATGATCATATAATTTGTATCCTTCAATTGTTTACATGCTCTATCACATTAATTGATTTTCAGGTATTAAAGTAACTTTTCATCCCAGGAGTGAATCCCACTTGATCATGATGTATGATCTTTTTAATGTATTGCTGAATTCAGGTTTCTAATATTTTGCTGAAAATTTTTGCGTCTATGTAATTTAGACATATTGGCTTATAATTTTTCTTTTTTTCTCTTTTAGTTGTGTCTTTGTCTAGATTTGATAGTGTAATGTCAGCCTCCTAAAATGAGTTTGGGAAGCTTTCCCTCCACTTAAATTAGTTAGAATAGTCTTCAAAGGATAGGTATGAATTCTTTTTGGAGTTAGTACAATTTACCTGTGAAGCTGTCTGGTCCAGAACTTTTGTTTGTTAGCAGTTTTTTGTTTTAATTAATGTTTTGAGTTCATTACTAGTTATCAGTATGTTTAGATTTTCTATTTCTTTTTTATTCAGTATTGGAATATTGTATGTTTCCAGGAATTTTTTCAGTTTTTCCAGGTTGTCTAATGTGGGGCATGTAATTGTATTGTTTCTTATAATCCTTTGTATTTCTGTAGTGTTTGTTGTTACTCCTATTTCATTTCTGAGTTTATCGAATTGGGCCCTCTCATTTTGTTTTCTTGATGAGTCTAGCTATAGATATATCAATTTTGTTTATCTCTTAAAAGAACCACCACTTATTTTCATTTCTCTTTCCTATTTTTTATCTTTATTTTGTTTATTTTCATTCTGATCTTATTTTATTCCTTCTACTCATTTTGAGCTTTGTTTGTTCTTCTTTTTCTAGTTTACTTAAGTGTAATATTAAATTGTTTCTTTGTGATTATTCTTGTCTCTTGAGGTAGGACTGTATTTATATGAATTTTCTTAGAACTGTTTTGACTGTGTCCCACAGATTTTCAGTTATTAGGTTTTCATTTTCATTTGTCTCAAGGTATCTTTTGATTTCTTCCTTGATCCCTTGGTAACTCTTCATTGGTTAGTAGCATGTTGTTTAGCTCCCATGTGTTTGCATGGCTTTTTAGTTTTCTTCTGGTAATTGATTTCTAGTTTTATACCACTGTACTTAGAGAAGAAGTTTGATGTGATTTTGATCTTAAATGTATTGAGACTTGTTTGTGGCCTAACATAGTATATTGTGGAGAATGTTCTATGCACACTAGAAAAGAATATGTATTTTCTTCCTCTGGAATGAAATATTCTAAATATATCTAAGACCATCTTGTCTAGATATCTGGCCACTGTTTCCTTATTGATTTTCTGTCTGGATGATCTATCTATTGATGTCAGCGGGGGTTAAAGTTACCTACTATTATTGTATTACTGTCAATCTCTTTCTTTATATCTGTCAATATTTTCTTTATATATTTAGATGCTGTTCCATTGGGTTCATAGATGTTTACAGAATCATACCTTCTTATTGGATCAATCCCTTTGTTATTATGAAATGCCCTTCTTTGTTTCTTATTATTACAGCCTTTGTTTTAAAGTTTGTTTTGTCTGATATAAGTATTGCTATCCCAGTTGTTTTCTGTATCTCTATTTACATGAAATATCATTTTCCATCCCTTTACTTTCAGTCTGTGTGTATCTTTTGATCTGAAGTGGGTGTCTTGTAGACCACATATGCATAGGTCTTGTTTTTTGTGCATTCAGCCACCGTGTATCTTTTGATTGGAACTTTTAGTCCATTTATACTTACAGTAATTATTGATAGGTATGTAGTTATTGCTATTTCATTATTTTTTGTTTTTGTAATTTTTCTCTGTTCCTTTTTTATTCTTGTTTTCTTCCCTTGTATGCTGATTACTTTCTTTAGCATTATGGTTGGCTTCCTTTCTCTTTATTTCTTGTCGATTTCCTATAGATTTTTGGTTTGTGGTTGCCATGTGCTTCACATATACCAACTCTGTTTATAATAGCTTATTTTAAGTTGATGGTCACTTAAGTTTTAATACATTCTAAAATCACTACAATTTTTACTCACCTTCCCATGTTTATATTTTTCATTATTTTTACATCTTGTTTGTGTGTGTGTGGGGGGGTGTGGGTGGGTGTGTGTGTGTGCGTGCACATGCATGCGTGCATGTTGGTGTGTATCCTTTAATTTATTGTGCAATTACTTATAATATTCCTAGTTTTGTCTTTTAACCTTTGTACTAGCTTTGTAGTTGGTTGGTCCTCTAGCTTTGTAGTTGGTTGGTCCTCTGCTTTTACTGTTTGTGTTTGTCAGTGAGATTTTTTTCTTCCCTGTATTTTCTTATTTTTATATTTGATCTTTTCTTTTCTACTTAAAAATGTCCCATCAACATTTATGGTAATGCTGGTTTAGTGGTGATGAACTTCTTAAGCTTTATCTTGTCTTGGAAACTCTTTATCTTTCCTTCAAATCTAAATGATAACTTTGCTGGGTAAAATAATCTTGGTTCCAGTTTTTCAGCTTTCATCATTTAAATTATTTTGTTCTTATCCCTTCTGACCTGCAAAGTTTGTTGAAAACTCAGTTGAAAGTCTTATGTGAACTTCCTTATACATAACTAACTGCTTTTCTTTTGCTGCTTTTAAGATCCTTTTGTTTTGTTTTGTTTTTAACTTTTGGCATTTATTTATGAGGTGTCTTGGTGTGGGCCACTTTGGATTCGTCTTGTTTGGGACTCTCTGCACTTCCTGGATGTGTATGTCTATTTTCTTTGCCAGGTTAGGGAAATTTTCAGTCATTATTTTTTTCAAATAGGTTTTTCAATTCCTTGATCTCTGTCTCTTTTTCTCTCTCTGTTCTCCTTCTGGAACCTCTATGATGTGAATGTTGTTATGCTTGATGTTTTTGCAGAGGTCTCATAAACTATCCTCATTTTTTAAAATTATTTTTTCTTTTTGCTGTTCCAATCAGAGGTTTTTCACTATCTTGTCTTCTGGATCACTAATATGATTCTCTGCTTCATCTAATCTGCAGTTGATTCCTTCTAGTGTATTCTTAATTTCTGTTATTATATTCTTCCAGTCTGGTTGGCTATTTGTAATGTATTCTGTTTCTTTGTCGAAGTTCTCACTGAGTTCTTCTATTTCCCTTCTAAGTTCATTGAGCATTCGTATGGCCAGTATTTTAAACTCTTTGTTGTTAGATTGCTTATTTCCATTTTTCATTGTTAAATTTCTTGGGGTGACATTGATTAGTAAAAAATTACATAGTTTTCAGGTGTACAATTCTACAATACATTGTTTATGTGTTATATTATGTATTCATTATTTCCATTTTGTTTGTTGTTGTTTTCTTTTTTTTTCTGGAATTTTGTCCTGTTCTTTCATTTGGGACATGTATTTTTGTTTTTCATTTTAGCGACCTCTCTTTATTTGTATTCAGTATTAAGTAGATCTTCTATGTTGCCTGGTCTTGAAAGAGTAACCTTATGAAAAAGGTGTCCTGTGGGGCCCAGTGGGGACAGTCTCTCTTGTCACTGGAACAAGGTACTCCAGGAGTGTTCTCTATGTTAATTGTGTCTTGATTGTTGCTGGCATGTCAGTAAGTGGGTTAACCCTCAGGCTGACTGGTTGTGAGGGCCTACCACTAATATAGTGGATGAGGTATTTTATGAAAGCTAACCCCTCAGAGCAAGAGTCACTGTAATGGAGCTCCTCTGCTACCTGAGGCCTCCCGTGTGGTGTGTTAGCTTTAGAGCTGCTTAAGTAAATCTTTAGTGTGGTCTGAATCCAGGACCAGGTTTATTGTGTCTGGAGCCCTTGGAAGGGACTCTGGTACTGGCCAAGTTGAGCCACCATTTGTGTTGGTCTTCAGGAGCTACTTGGTAGAAGCCACAGGAGTGACCTGTAGTTATTTACCAGTTTCCTGCACTTGGGGGGCACTTGGGAGAAGATACACTATGAGCCAAGGTCAGCTGACACTTGTGCCAAGAGTGTGGTTGCTTAGTTGAAAGGCCAAGACTTATCACCACTTATGCCAGGCTTGAGGCCACCTGATGGGAGTTATAATGCAATTTGAAGCTAGTTGCCGCTTTTTCTAGGCTTGGTGCCACTTGGCAAGAACTACAATGCACACTGGAGCTGGCTGCTGCTTGTGTTGGGTTTGAAAATCTTTGAGAGAGTCTGTAGTGCAAATCAAGGCAGTCACCACTTATGTGAGGTTTGCAGATTTGGGGGAAATTCCTCAGCACAAACTGAAGCAGGTCACTTGTGTGGAAGAGCTACTGGAAGAGGATTTGGCCAAGGAACAATTTTTATAGGGCAAGATCTCAGAATCACCAGGGTGGGGCAAACACTATTAGCCAAGTTAATGAAGAGCTTGCCTACACTAAGCCAGTTGGGTGGTAAGAGAACTCCACAAAGGAACAATAGCATTTGTCAGCACTTCCATCCCTTGAGGAAATTTCCCTTATTTGTCACCCTCAAGTTAGTCAACTTAGTTCCTCCCCATATATTCCTGGTGCTTTTCAAGCTGCTACCCTGGTGCTAGAACTTAAAGCAAGTGGGTCTGTGTGCTAGACCTTTAAAAGCAACATCTCCTGCAGCAATTTGTCTATCATGAATGCAATTTCTGTTCGTTCTCAAAGCCAAATGTTATGGGGACTTTTCTTCCTACTACCACTGGTGCCTCAAGCTCAGGAATCCAATGTGGGGCTGGTACCCCTCGCTCCTCAGAAGGAACCTCTGTACCTGATCTCTCTCTCATTCCTTACTGCACAACAGATGTGGATCTACCTACTACACATCTCTCCCCTTCCTACCCATCTTGATATAGCTTCTTCTTTATACCCTTAGTTACAGGAATTCTGTTCAGCTAGTCTTCAAGTGCTTCTCAGTGATGGTTGTTCTATAATTTAGTTGTAATTTTGGTGTGATCATAGGAGAAGGTGAACTCAGAGTTTACCTACATCACCGTCTTGATTGACTCTGTCCCTTTTGTGTGTGTGTGTGTGTGTGTGTGGTGACATCACTGAAGATTTTCAATACAATATTATTAACTATAGCTACCATGATGTACATTAAATCTCCAGAATTAAATTTCTTGTATAAATGAAATATTGTGTCTTTTTACCAATTTCTGGATGGATAGAAAGATAGATACACACACATTTAATTTAGGTCCACTATAACCTTTGTTTCCTTCATTCTGCTAGCTATGGGTTTAGTTTGCTCCTTTTTTAATTATTTAAAGTATAAAATATGTTATTCTTTTGAGATCCTCATTTTCATATAGACTGTAAAATTTTTTCTGAACATTACTTTCCCTGCATCTGATACTTTGGTATTGTGTTTTCATTTTCATTTGTCTGAAGATATTTTCTAATTTCTTTGTGATTTCATATTTGATCTGTCGGTTGAGTGTGTTCTTCAATTTCCAATTTTTTAATTTTCCAATTTTTCTTAATTTTTTTTTAGTTTTATTAATTTGTGGTAAGAGAAAACACTATATTATTTCAAAGTTTGCTTCATCTATTTTGGGACTCTGTTTCTTGCATGTATAATTGTTATAGATTCTTGATATATTGACCCTTTTATTAATATATAATTTGCTTTGTCTTTTGTAACAATATTTTTTCTCAAACTATACATATATTTTTCTGATGTTAGTGTTGCCACCCCAGCTTTTTTTTTTAATTCATTTTTATTGTTAGACTTATTGGGGTGACATCTGTTAGCAAGGATTACATAGGTTTCAGGCATGCAATTCTACAGTGCATTGTCAACTTGATGTATTATAAGTTCACCACCTAATGTGACTTCTCTTTCCATCACCTTATATTTAGCTTTGCCCACTCCTCTCCCACCCCATCTCCTTTCTCCCCTCCCTAACCCACTCGTCCCCAAATAAACATTAAATGATTGATTGTGTCCATGGGTTATTTGTTTCTTCGTTTCTTTTTTCTTTGCTTTCAGTTTTATATTCCACATATGAGTGAAGTCATACAGTTCTTTGTTTTTTCTGTCTGGCTTATTTCACTAAGCATGATGATCTCCAGGTCCATCCATTTTGTTGCAAATGGCAATGTTTCATCTTTTCTTATAGCTGAGTAATATTCCATTGTGTATATGCACCACAGCTTCTTTATCCAGTCATCTGTCGCAGGGCACTTTGGTTGCTTCCATGTTTTGGCCACTGTGAACAGCGTTGCAATGAACATTGGGGTACATAAGTCTTTGTGGACAAAGGTCTTCAAGTCTTTTGGGTAGATCCCCAGAAGGAGGATTGCTGGGTCAAATGGTAGCTCCATTCCCAATCTTCTGAGGAACCTCCACACTGTCTTCCACAGTGGTTGTACCAGTTTGCACTCCTACCAGCAGTGTACCAAGGTTCCTTTTTCTCCACATCCTCTCCAGCACTTGTTGTTCCTTGTCTTGTTGATAACAGCCATTCTCACAGGTGTGAGGTGATATCTCATTGTGGTTTTGATTTGCATTTCCCTGATAGCTAATGAGGATGAACATTTTTTCATATGTCTGCTGGCCATTTGCATTTCTTCGTGGGAGAAGTGTCTGTTTAGTTCTTCTGCCCACTTGTGTTTTTTTGTTGTTAAATCTTGTTAGTTCTTTATATATTTTAGATATTAGACCCTTATCTGATGCATTATTTGCAAATATTTTCTCCCATTCAGTTGGCTGTCTCTTTGCCTTGTTGATGGTTTCTTTTGCTGTGCAGAAGCTTTTTAGTTTGATATAGTCCCATTCATTTATTTTTGCTTTTATTTCCCTTGCCTTTGAGGACAGGTTCATGAAGTCTTCCTAAAATCAACAGCATTCCTTTATACAAACAATGAATCCTCAGAAAAAGAAATGAGGGAGTCAATTCCCTTTGCTATCACAACAAAAAGAATGAAATATCTGGGAATTAACGAAGAACATGACAGACTTATACATGGAAAACTATAAGACACTTTTGAGAGAAATTGAAACACACTTCAAGAGGTGGAAAAATATCCCCTGTTCATGGATAGGAAGACTTAACATTGTTAAAATGGCCATTCTGCCCAAAGCAATCTACAGATTTAATGCAATTCCCATCAAAATCCCATAATCATACTTTTGTGAAATAGATAAAAGAATTATTAGATTTATAAGGAACCATAAAAGACCTCGAATTGCCAAACAATACTACATAAAAAGAATAAGGCTGGTGGCATTACACTTCTTGACTTCTATTTATATTACAAAGCATCAATAGTCAAAACAGCTTGGTACTGCCAGAAGAACAGAAATATAGACCAATGGAATAGAACTGAAAACCCAGAAATAAACCCACAAATATATGGACAAATAATTTTCGATAAAGGAGCAAAAAACATACAATGGGGAAAAGACAGCCTCTTTAGTAGGTGGTGCTGGGAAAACTGGAAAAACATATGCAAAATAATGAACCTGAGCTGTGAACTCTCTCCATATACAAAAATTAACTCAAAATGGATTAAAGACCTTCATATAAGACCTGCA
>PVJL010017735.1:0-17557 GCA_004026885.1 Lyroderma lyra
TGACAACCCTTGCAGGGTGCACCCAACCTCTGCAAGGGAAAGAGGAATGCGCCATTGACCTATAATAAGAACATTGGCTGACCGCGACATCATAGTTGCAGGGCCAGCCAATCGGGTCCTCGAGGCTGTATTAAGGGTTATGATGTCTTGAGGCTCCAGAGCCAATCAGGAGACAATAGAACTGTGAGGATTGTGAGTTACATAATGCGATGCTGTGGGGAGCTGTGATCCTGGGAGAGGTTAGAGTTAAGTTTAAGACTTGTGTTAAGGATGAGATTCTGTGCAGCTTCAGCTTTGGTGTTAGCCTTAGAGTTAACTTTGAGGTTAGAGGTTTTGTTAAAACTGTGGTTAGTGTTCAGTGTATGTAAAGTTGGGGGTGAGAGGTATGTGTACTATTGTGGTTAAGATTAGTATAAGGATCCATCTTTACTTAGGCTATATTAACCTGTCAATCCGTATTGTTGCAAATGAAAATATTTCATCTTTCCTTATAGCTGAGTAATATTCCATCAGAAATTAACTCAAAATAGATTAAAGACCTACATACAAGACCTGCAACAATACACTGTATAGAAGAAGACATTGGTTCTAAACTTATAGACCTAGGACTCAAGGAAGACTTCATGAACCGGTCCTCAAAGGCAAGGGAAGTAGAAGCAAAAATAAATGAATGGGACTATATCAAACTCAAAAGCTTCAGCAAAGCAAAAGAAAACTTCAATTTCTTTTAACCGGTCCATCCGTGTTTTTGCAAATGAAAATATTTCATCTTTTCTTATAACTGAGTAATATTCCATCAAAAATTAACTGAAAATAGATTAAAGACCTTCCTATAAGACCTGTAACAATACACTGTATAGAAGAAGACATTCTACTAAACTTATAGACCTAAGACTCAAAGAAGACTTCATGAACCAGTGTTCAAAGGCAACGGAAGTATAAGCAAAAATAAATGAATGGGACTATATCAAACTCAAAAGCTTCTGCAAAGCAAAAGAAAACTTTAATTTCTTTTAACATCTTGTGTTTGTCAGAGTATAGGACCCTCAGCCCCTGTGTTAAGTTTCTTCACAGCGTTGAGGTTAGGTTTGACATACAAATTAGGGTATGTGTTGGACTGATCTTTAGGGTTATTGCTGTTTTTTGGTAGGTGGTGTCAGTTAGAGTCAGAGTTATAACTAAGGTTAGGGTTAGCGTTCAGTTGGTCATTAGAATTAGGGTTAAGATTAGGGTTATATTGACTTTTGAAGTTCGGGTATCACTCTCAATTACTGTTATGATTAGGCTTAGTGTTATTTCTAGAATTTGGTTTAAGGGAAAGCACGGTTTATGTAATGGGTAGGTTTAGGTATGTGCTTAGTTTCTGATGAGGTTAGAAACCATGTTAAGTTCAGGTAACTAGCTATGGTTAGCGTAATATTTAGGGTTAAGGTTAGGGTTAGAGTTAGGTTTGAGGTTATTTTTTTAGTTTTTAATTAGGGGTGGTGTAGGTTTAAGAACAAGATAGGGGCTATAGGGAAGCTTTACGTATACGTTATGGTTTAGATTTTGAGTTAGGCTAAGGGTTAAAGATAAGGTTAGGTTTGATTTTATTTTTAGGGTTAGCAGTAGAACAAAGGGTCCGATTGTTTTTAAGGTTAGATATTGTGTTTAAGTTTAGGTCTTTTTGTTTTATTCATGGTTCAGTTGAGAGGTTGGTAAGAAGTAGTATTTTACGGTAAGCTTTGAGGAAGGGATTGGCTCTCCATTGGGGATAAAGTTAGGGTTAGAGTAAGGGCTGTGGTTAGGGTTAGGTTTACAGTTATGTTAAGGGTTATATTTTAAGTTAAGTTTAAGGAGAGGTTTTGAGTTTGGTATGAGAGTAGGGTTAGTTTTTTGTTTCCATTTAGAAGCCAGATTACACTTAGGATTACGTTTTGAGTAAGCTTCAAGTTAGGTAAATGTTAGAATGAGTTTAGGTTCAGAAATGATTTTGTGATGATGGTCAATTATGAAATGCATAATAATGCGCATGAATCTCTTTTTCCCATTATCTCAAGTTTCCCGAAGCCTCTGGTATTTTTTTTATTTATGATATTTATTCTACTCAGAATTATAGTAAATATTTCAGAAATACTATTACACAACTAAAATACAGAACGGAAACTTGTGAAATTGGGAAAAAGATATTCATGCGCATTATTATGCATTTCGTAGGTGACTGTCATTTGTCGTCGGGGAGGAAGGAAGAAAGTGCTGCCATTTGTATTTGGTATCTTGACGGGAAGTCATCCTCTCAATCCTGATCTGATAACTGTAAAGAGATTTGAGAGATGAGAAGGTATTCTTGAAAACCTGAGAGAAGACAGAGTAATGAGATCTATGATGAGCATTTGAATAGATTCTGTGAATTCAGGCCCCATTACTGATTCTAGGTAAATGGAAAGTTGAAAAACACTTTTGATGATCTCAAATGCCAATATGGTGGCAGAAATTAAAGAAAAAAGGAATAAGTATTAAAACTATCCCAAACACAATACCTAACTCAATGTCGAACCTAACACTAAACTTAGTCATAAGTGAACCCTAAACCCAAATTTTACCCTAAGATTCAAAGGAACTCATAATGGAATCTTAACCTTATCCCTAGCCCTAAGTCTAATCCTACACCTGGCTTATTCTCCAACATTAACAATGAACTCAATTCCAGTTTCCACCCTTACACTGGAGTCAAAGCAAACCCTAACCCTAAAACTGAAACAAAATCTCCGTGGAACATGAATCATGTACATACCCAAAATACTTAAGTGTAACCCTAAACCTATCCCTGGGTGTCAACATCATATTGGCCCAAACCCTAACCAGTACCTGATCGTAAACTAAACCTCACAACTAAACTTATCTCTAATCACAATCCTATCTGAAAGGTTCACACTTACCCTAAACCTAAGCTTAATGGGAGTCTTAAATCTAAACATACACCTGAAACTTAAAAGTAATTTTAACCCAAAATCGAAATTCACACCTCACTCTAACCCTCATCCTACCCCTTCACTACATCTTTCATCAACCATAACACCAGCATTTAACCTACAAAGAACACTAAACCTAATCCCAATTTCAAAGTTAACCATAAAACAATGGTTAGACTAATCTTAACAGTAACCTTAAATTTAATCACAACCTCAACCCAAACTTTAAATGGAAAAATAAAAACAACCCTATCCATAACACTAATCATAAACTCAGCCTTACCCCTAAACCTAGACAGTAAAATGAACCTAACACTATCCTTATACTTAATTAAAATCATAACTTCAAACCTAAACCTTAGTCAAAATAATTTCATTTTAAATTTTCATCCTAATCTCACAATTTATTCTTATCCGACACTAACACTAACCATCATCACAAAATCTGTTCTGAACCTAAACTCATTATAACATTTACCTAACTTGAAGCTTACTCAAAACGTAATCCTAAGTGTAATTTGGCCCCTAAATGGAAACACAAATCTAACACCACGCTCATACCAAACACAAAACCTCACCTTAAACATAACTTAAACCATAACCCTTAATTTGTAACTGTAAACCTAACCCTAACCAGAGCCCTTAATCTAGCCCTAACTTTATCCCCAATTCACAGCCAATCCCTGCCTCAAACTTACCGTAAAACACTACTTCGTACCAACCTCTCAATTGAACCATGAATAAAACAAAAAGACCTGAACTTAAACACAAAATCTAACCTTAAACACAATCCTACCTTTTGTTCTACTGCTAACCCTAATAATAAATTCAAACCTAACCTTATCTTTAACCCTTAGCCTAACTCAAAATCTAAACCATAACGTCTACGTAAAGCTAAAGCTAGGCTTCCCTACAGCCCCTAACTTGGTCTTAAACCTACAACACCCATAATTAAAAATTAAAAAAATAACCTCAAACATAACTCTAACCCTAAACCTAACCCTAAATATTATGCTAACCATAGCTAGTTACCTGAACCTAACATGGTTTCTAACCTCATCAGAAACTAAACACATACCTAAACCTACCCATTACATAAACCGTGCTTTCCCTTAAACCAAATTCTAGAAATAACACTAAGCCTAATCATAACAGCAATTGAGAGTGATACCCGAAATTCAAAAGTCAATATAACCCTAATCTTAACCCTAATTCTAATGACCAACTGAACGCTAACCCTAACCTTAGTTATAACTCTGACTCTAAATGATACCACCCACCTAATAAAAGCAATAACCCTAAAGATCAGTCCAACACATACCCTAATTTTTATGTTAACAGTAACCTCAACGCTGAGAAGAAACTTAACACAGGGGCTGAGGGACTTATACTCTGACAAACGCAAGATGTTAAAAGAAATTAAAGTTTTCTTTTGCTTTGCAGAAGCTTTTGAGTTTGATATAGTCCCATTCATTTATTTTTGCTTATACTTCCCTTGCCTTTGAACACCGGTTCATGAAGTCTTCCTTGAGTCCTAGGTCTATAAGTTTAGTACCAATCTCTTCTTCTATACAGTGTATTGTTACCGGTCTTATATGAATGTCTTTAATCTATTTTGAGTTAATTTTTGATGGAATATTACTCAGCTATAAGAAAAGATGTAATATTGTCATTTGCAATAACACGGATGGACCGGTTAAATGAAATTGAAGTTTTCTTTTGCTTTGCAGAAGCTTTTGAGTTTGATATAGTCCCATTCATTTATTTTTGCTTATACTTCCCTTGCCTTTGAGTACCGGTTCTTGAAGCCTTCCTTGAGTCCTAGGTCTATAAGTTTAGAACCAATGACTTCTTCTATACAGTGTATTGTTACAAGTTTTATATGAAGGTCTTTAAACTATTTTGAGTTAATTTTTGATGGAATATTACTCAGCTTTAAGAAAAGATGTAATATTGTCATTTGCAATAACACGGATGGACCGGTTAAAAGAAATTGAAGTTTTCTTTTGCTTTGCAGAATCTTTTGAGTTTGATATAGTCCCATTCACTCATTTTTGCTTATACTTCCCTTGCCTTTGTGGACTGGGTCATGAAGTCTTCCTTGAGTCCTAGGTCTATAAGTTTAGTACCAATGTGTTCTTCTATACAGTTTATTGTTACAGGTATTATATTAAGGTCTTTAATCTATTTTGAGTTAATTTTTGATGGCATATTACTCAGCTATAAGAAAAGGTGAAATATTGTCATTTGCAACAACACGGATTGACCTGGAGATCAAAATGCTTAGGGAAACATGACACACAGAAAAATCAAAGAACTGAATGACTTCAGTCATATGTGGAATATAAAACTGAAAGCTAAGAAAAAACCAAATGAACAAACAAATAACCTATGGACACAATCGATAGTTTAATGTTTATTTGGGGAGGAGTGTGTTAGGGAGGTGAGAAAAAGGAGGGGGTGGGAGAGGTGGGGGGGAAGCTAAATATAAGGTGATGGAAAGAGAAGTCACATTAGGCAGTGAACTTATTATACATCAAGTTGACAAAGCACTATAGAATTGTATGCCTGAAACTTATGTAACCCTTGTTAAGAGATGTTACCCCAATAAGTCTAACAATAAAAAATAAATAAATAAAAAATAAAAAGAATAAATATACCATACAAAGAAGCAATCCCTTCTCTGGGTATCCACACTCCAAATCTGAAAACATGTACTCATAGAGATATACATACCACTGTGTTCCTTGCAGTACAAGATATGGTGGTCAAGACATATCAACAACAAACATGTTCTTCAACAATTGATTGGATGCAGGAGATGTGGTACAAACACCCAGTGAAACACTTT
Organism: Lyroderma lyra; assembly: GCA_004026885.1. Classification (NCBI taxonomy): domain Eukaryota; kingdom Metazoa; phylum Chordata; class Mammalia; order Chiroptera; family Megadermatidae; genus Lyroderma; species Lyroderma lyra. The sequence goes on from PVJL010017735.1 coordinate 5,803, forward strand.
ATTTCGCCCAGAAATAAAGATGAAACACTGCCGATTGTGACAACATGGATGGGTCTGGAGATTACCATGCTAAGGGAAATAAATCAAATAGAAATAGCTCGGAACCATAGAACTTCACTCATACTTGTGATGTAAAAATGAAAGCAACAAAGAAATATCCAAAAACTCATAAATACAGACAACACATTAGTGGTTGCAAGAAAGTAAGGAAAAAGAGAGGTGTTAGAAGAGGAAAGGGGTGGGTCAAATATAGGGGGAAGGAAGAAGTGAATCTGGGTGCTGAACGCACAATGCAATATATGAATATGAATTATGTATTATAGAAATGAACACTGAAAATGTAATGTTACTAATCAATGTCACTGTCATTAATTTAATACATAAATAAAAAACCCAAGCCATAAACCTGGCCTATATTACAAAAAAACATCAAAACTAATCCAACACCAAATCCAAACCTAATTTAAAACAGAACCCTGAGCTTTACTATGAACTGAACCCTAACTCTAAATCTCATAATATACTCAAGAAATAATCCTGAACTGAAATCTAACAGTAAACCGAGCCCTAGTGGAAAACCTGATCCTTCCTATAACTATCCCTGAAAGGAACCCACACTCACTTTTACTGGAAACCCAACCCCAACTTAAATGGAAAACCAACCCTACCTCCAAGCTCATTCTCACGCTAATCCTAAAAACCGAATCATAAACTGCAAACTGCACCTCATCATTAAACCGGCACTTCTCCTACCATATCTTAAAACCTAACCCCAATCTCATAACTACCCCTAATCATTATCTCACCCAAACCCTAACATAAGAATATGCCTAAAGAGAAACCTAACTCTATTCTCAAACTTTACCTCACTCTATCAATAGCCCTTTTTCCCAGAGTTCTCATTTCAATGTTCTTAATACCATAACCTCAAAGCTTCTTCTAACCCAACCCAAACTCTTGCCCTGAACCTAAACTAAAACCTAACACATAGCTTAACTCAAAGATGGATCCTTACACGAATCATAATCACAATACTACACATACCTCTCACCCCCAACGTTACATACCCTTAACACTAACCACAATTTTAACAAAACCTCTAAACTCAAAGCTAACTCTAAGGCTAACACCAAAGCTGAAGCTGCGCAGAATCTCATCCTTAACACAAGTCCTAAACTTAACTCTTAACCTCTCCCAGGGTCACAGCTCGCCACTGCATCGCATTATGGAACTCACTATTATGAGAGTTCTATTGTCTCCTGATTGGCTCTGGGGCCGCAAGACATCATAGCCCTTGATACAGCCTCGGGGCCCCAATTGGCTGGCCCTGCAACTGTGACATCGCGGTCAGCCAATGTTCTGCTTATAGGTCCCTGGCGCATTCCTCTTTCCATTGCGGAGGGTGGGTAGACCCTGCAAGGGCTGTCTGCCTGCATCAGCCTGGAATCTGGTGGCCCAAGTGCGCTCCTGTTGGCGCCAAACCGCCTCTCTAAGCCTCTCCTCCCACCAGGGTACTGAGGATTTCAAATGGATAATTTTGATGCATCACTTCATACCTATTTCAAGGCATTGCTTGATCCCAGATAAATCAGAGTAAAAGGGTGGTTTGTTCTGGTGAATTACGTACGTACTTTTGTCTGTTTTACCCTATACTTTGTGATTGTGTGGCTAGGACCATAATACATGTTCAACAGACAGCCGTTCTCTTGCGGAGGAATTTTAGGTGTGAGTAACATGAACTCAAATTACTGTCTCTCTGTATGTTCTGTGAGATAGGTGAGCATATATATAGCAGTGGCATCTTCTCCTTTAACTGTACTCACACCACTGAACTGTTTTCCTAAGTGAAGAAGGGAGGCGGCAGGGGACAGGAAGCACACAATGCACTTTGATTATGATTTACAGTTGACTGTTCAAAATACTAGAGTGATTGTGCGTGCATGCCTTCTAGAATATTTAAAATAGAAAACTCAGATATTTTTTTTTGATGATTTGTATTCTAATCAGAATTATAGTAAGTATTTCAGAAATACTCTTACACAACTAAAACACCGAATGGAACTTTGAGATAATGGGAAAAAGAGATTCATGCGCATTATTATGCATTTCATAAATGATTGCCCTTTGTGGTCGGGGAGGAAGGAAGAATGTGCTGGCATTTGTGTTTGATATCTTGATGGGGAGTCATCCTCTCAATCCTGATATGATAACTGTAAAGAGATGTGAGAGTTGAGAAGTTATTCTTGCAAACCTGAGGGAAGACTGAGTAGTGAGATCTATGATGAGCATTTGAATAGACTATGTGAGTTCAGGCCCCATTGCTGCTTCTAGGTAAATGGAAAGTTGAAAACCACTTTGACGATCTCAAATGCCAATGTGGTGGCAAAAATTTTAAAAAAAAGGAATAAGTATTAAAACTATCCCAAACACAATACCGAACTCAATGACGAACCTAACACTAAACTTAGTCATAAGTGAACCCTAAACCCAAATCTTACCCTAAGTTTCAAAGGAACTAATAATGGAATCTTAACCTTATCCCTAGCCCTAAGTCTAACCCTACACCTGGCCTATTCTCTAACATTAACCATGAACTCAATACTAATTTACACCCTTACCCTGGAGTCAAAGAAAACCCTAACCCTAAACCTAAAAAAAGATCTACTTGGAACAAGAACCATGAACATTACCAAATTCCCTAAGGGCAACCCTAAACCTAAACCTGGACGTCGACATCATCTTAGCCATCACCCTAACCAGCACCTGATTGTAAACTTAACCTCACAACTAACCTTATCTCTAATCACAATCCTAACTGAAAGTTTCACACTTACCCTAAACCTAAGCTTAATGGGAGTCCTGAACCTAAACATACACCTGAAACTTAAAAGTAATTTTAACCAACAATCGAACTTCACACCTCACTCTAAGCCTCATCCTATCCCTTCACTACATCGTGCACCAACCATAACCCCACCATATAACCTACAAAGAACCCTAAACTTAATCCCAATTTCAAAGTAAACCATAAATCAATGGTTAGCCTAATCTTAACAATAACCTTAAATTTAATCACAACCTCAACCCAAACATTAAATGGAAACATAACAAGAACCCTATCCATAACACTTATCATAAACGCAGCCTTACCCCTAAACCTAGAATGTAAAATGAACCTAACACTATCCCTATACTTAATTAAAAACATACCCTCAAAACTAAGCGTTAGTCAAAAAAAATTCATTTGAAATTATCATCCTAATGTCTCCATTTATTCTTATCCTACACTAACACTAACCATCATCACATAATGAGTTCTGAACGTAAACTCATTCTAACATTTTCCTAACTTGAAGCTTACTCAAAATGTAATCCTAAATTTAATCTGGCCCCTAAATTGAAACACAAATCTAACCCCACTCTCATACCAAACTCAAAACCTCACCTTAAACGTAACTTAAAACATAACCCTTGGGGGGAGGGAAAGAAATAGGCATTTATATATAAGAATTGGAGTAGAATACGACAAAGGAAAAATTAAAAAAAAAACAACAAAAAAACATAACCCTTAATATATAACAATAAACCGAACCCTAATCACAGCCCTTACTCTACCCCTAACATTTTCCCCAATTCAGAGCCAATCCCTGCCTCAAAGCTTACCGTAAAACACTACGTCTTAGACACCTCTCATTTTAACCATGAATAAAAGAAAAAGACCTAAAAGTAAACACAAAATCTAACCTTAAACACAATTGGACTTTTTGTTCTACTGCTAACCCTAATAATAAAATCAAACCTCACCTTATTTTTAACCCTTAGCCTAACACAAAAACTAAACCATATCGTCTACCTAAAGCTAAAGCTAGGATTCCCTACACCCCCTATCTTGGTCTTAAACCTACACCACTCCTAACTAAAAACAAAAAAAATAACCTCAAACCTAACTCTAATCCTAACCCTAACCCTAAATATTATGCTAACCATAGCTTGTTACCTGAACCTAACATGGTTTCTAACCTCACCAGAAGGTAAGAACATACCTAAACTTACCCATTACATAACCCGTGCTTTCCCTTAAACCAAAATCTAGAAATAACACTAAGCCTAATCTTAACAATAATTGAGAGTCAAACCCGAACTTCAAAAGTCAATAAAATCCTAATCTTAACCCTAATTCTAATGACCAATTGAACGCTAACCCTAATCTGAGTTACAACTCTGACTCTAACTGATTCCACCCACCTAAAAAGAGCAATAACCCTAAAGATCAGTCCAACACATACCCTAATTTGTATGTTAACACTAACCTCAACGCTGCGAAGAAACTTAACACAGGGGCTGAGGGTCCTATACTCTGACAAACACAGGATGTTAAAAGAAATTGAAGTTTCCTTTTGCTTTGCAGAAGCTTCTGAGGTTGATATAGTCCCATTCATTTATTTTTGCTTATACTTCCCTTGCCTTTGAGGACCGTTTCATGAAATTTTCTTTGAGTCCTACGTCTAAAAGTTGAGTATCAATGTCTTCTGCTATACAGTGTATTGTTACAGGACTTATAGGAAGGTCTTTAATCTATTTTGAGTTAATTTTTGATGGAATATTACTCAGCTATAAGAAAAGGTGAAATATTGTCATTTGCAACAACATGGATGGACCGGTTAAAAGAAATTGAAGTTTTCTTTTGCTTTGCAGAAGCTTTTTACTTTGATATAGTACCATTCATTTATTTTTACTCATTCTTCCCTTGCCTTTGAGGACTGGTTCATGAAGTCTTCCTTGAGTCCTAGGTCTATAAGCTTAGTACCATTGTCTCCTTCTATACAGTGCATTGTTACAGGTCTTGTATGAAGGTCTTTAATCTATTTTGAGTTAATGTTTCATGGAATATTTCTCAGCTATAAGAAAAGATGAAATATTGTCATTTGCAACATCACAGATGGAACTGGAGATCATCCTGCTTAGGGAAATAAGCCACACAGAAAAATCAAAGAACTGTATGACATCACTCATATGTGGAATATAAAACTGAAAGCAAAGAAAAAACGAAATGAACAAACAAATAACCCATGGACAAAATCAAAGATTTAATGATTATTTGGGGACGAGTGGGTTAGGGACGGGAGGAAAAGGAGGGACTGGGAGAGCAAGGGGAGAAGATAAATATAAGGGGATGTAAAGAGACGTCGCATTAGGTGGTGAACTGATTATACATCAAGTTGACAATGCACAGTAGAATTGTATGCCTGAAACCTATGAAATCCTTCCTGAGAGATGCCACACCAATAAGTCTATCAATAAAAATGAATAGAAATAAATAAATAAATGAATAAATAAACGCTGAAAAAAATTGAAGAATGCACAAAGAAATGCAGAGATTTTATATTCATAAATGGGACGAATGAACCTCATTGAAATGGTCATGTTACACAATGCAATGAACATATTTAATGCCATCCCCATCAAAATTCCAATGACAGATTTTTCAAAAATTTCAAGAAAAACATCAACATATTTGTATGGAATATAAAGAGACCCCAAATAACCACAGGCATCCGAAGGAAAAAAACAATAATGGTGAAGGTTTCACACTCATTGATTTCAATATATAACGCACAAAGACAATAATATAAGCAGTAGGGTATTTGCAGAAATATAGGCACACACACACAAATGAAGAAAAACTGAAAATCCAGAAGTAATCCCACATATATATGTGAAGATTGTTTTTTATGGAAAGCCAAAAATATAACATGAAGCAAAGAATCCATTTTCAATAAACGGAGCTAGGGCATGGAGAACATCACAGGCAAAAGAATGAAATTAGACTGAAAGTTCTCAACATATACCAAAATTAACTAAAACTGGACCAAAGAACTAAACATGATACCAATAATGATAAATTACATAGAAGAATGCGTACGTCCCAAAACTGTAGACCTTGCTCCAGAAAGAGTTTGATGAATGTTACCTCAAAGGCAAGGGAAGTAAAAGTCAAAAGAAATAAATGGGACTGTACCCAACGTAAAAGCTTCTGCACAGCCAAAGAAACCATCAAGAAACAACAAGGTTACCGACAGAGTGGGAGAAGACATTTGCAAGCAATGACTGAAAGGGGGTTAAAACCTAAACTATATAAAGAACTCCTAGAACTCAATACCAGACAAACAAACAATCCCATGAACACATGGGCACAGGACTTGGACAGACACTTTCCCCAAGAAGACAGATTAATCAAACACCCAAGAGATACATACAAAATGTTTAAGTACACTGGCTATTAGAGAAGTGCCATGAACTACCACTTCATACCTGTTATTAATAGAAAGGCTATGATCCACAATAAAAGTAATAACTAGTGTTGTAGAGGCTGTGGGAATAAAGAACTATCATATTCTGCAGGTGGGCATGTCAATTGGCAGCAATGATGGAAAACACTACAGAGGATCCCCAGAATGTTAAGAATAAATATACCATAAAACGAAGCAATCACTTCTCTGGGTATCCACCCTCCAAATCAGAAAACATGTACTCATAGAGATATACATACCCCTGTGTTCCTTGCTGTACAAGTTATGGTGGTCAAGACATATCAACAACCAACATGTTCTTCAACAATTGATTGGATGTAGGAGATGTGGTACAAACACACATTGAAACACTTCTCGCCCAGAAATAAAGATGAAACACTGCCGATTGTGACAACATGGATGGGTCTGGAGATTACCATGCTAAGGGAAATAAATCAAATAGAAATAGCTCAGAATGATAGAACTTCACTCATTCTTGGGATGAAAAATGAAAGCAACAAAGAAAAATCCAAAAACTCTTAAATACAGACAACACATTAGTGGTTGCAAGAAAGTAAGGAAAATAGAGGAGGTAGAAGAGGAAAGGGGTTGGTCAAATATAGGGGGAAGGAAGAAGTGACTCTGGGTTCTGAATGCAAAATGCAATATATGAATATGAATTATGAATTATAGAAGTGCAACCTGGAAATGTAATGTTACTAATCATTGTCACTGTCATTAAATTAATACATAAATAAAAAACTCAAACCATAAACCTGGCCTAAATTACAAAGAAACCCCAAACCTAATCGAACACGAAATCCAAACCTAATTTAAAACAGAACCCTCAGCTTTACTATAAACTATACCCTAACTCTAAATCTCTTAATATACTCAAGAAATAATCCTAAACTGAAATCTAACATTAAACCAAACCCTAGTGGAAAACCTGAGCCTTCCTATAACACTATCCCTGAAAGCAACCCATACTCGCTTTTACTGGAAACCCAACCACAACTCGAATGGAAAACCAAACCTGACCTCCAAGCTAAATCTCACCTAATCCTAAAAATCGAATCATAAAATGAAATCTGCACCGCATCATTAAACTGGTCCTTCTCATACACATTCTTAAAACCTAACTTCAACCTCAAAGGTAACATGAAGCCTAAGTATATAACTACCCCTAATCATTAACTCATCCAAACCCTAACCCCAGGCTATACCTAACGCAAAACCTAACTCTATCCTCAAACTTTACCTCAATCTATCAATAGCCCTTCTACACAGAGTTCTCATTTCAATGTTCTTAATACCGTAACCTCAAAGCTTCTTCTTATCCAATCCAAACTCTAGCCCTGAACATAACCTGAAACCTAACACCTAGCCTAACTCAAAAATGGATCCTTACACGAATCATAACCACAATAGTACACATACCTCTCACCCCCAATTTTACATACCCTGAACACTAACCACAATTTTAACAAAACCTCTAACCTCAAAGCTAACTCTAAGGCTAACAACAAAGCTGAGGCTGAGCAGAATCGCATCCTTAACACAAGTCTTAAACTTACCTCTAAACCTTTCCCTGGGTCACAACTTCCCACTGCACCACATTATGGAACTCACAATCATGACAGTTCTATTGTCTCCTGATTGGCTCTGGGGCCACAAGACATCATAGCCCTTGATACAGCCTCGGGGCCCTGATTGGCTGGCCCTGCAACTGTGACGTCGCGGTCATCCAAGATTCTGATTATAAGGCCTGGCGCCTTCCTCTTTCCATCGCGGAGGTTGGGTGCGCCTTGCAAGTGTTGTCAGCCTGCAACAGCCTGGGAACCGGTGGACAAAGGGCTCTCCTGTTGGTGCCAAACCACCTCTCCAAGCCTCTGCTCTCACTAGGGTCCTGAGGTTTTCAAATGTATAATTTTGATGCATCACTTCATACCTATTTCAAGGCATTGCTTGATCCCAGATAAATCAGAGTAAAAGTGTGGTTTGTTTTGGTCAATTACTTACGTACTTTTGTCTGTTTTACCTTGTACTTCATGGTTGTGTGACTGGGACCATAATACATGATGAACATGCAGCCGTTCTATTGCAGAGGAATTTTAGGTGTGTATAACATGAACTCAACTTACTGTCTCTCTGTATCTTCTGTTTGATAGGTGAGCATATACTTAGCAGGGGTATCCCCTCCTTTAACTGTACTCACACCACTGAACTGTTTTCCTAAGTGAAGAAAGGGGCGGCAGGGGGTGGGTACAGCAAGCACACAATGCATTTTGATTATGATTTACAAGTGACTGTTAAAAATACTAGAATGATTGTGTGTGCATGCCTTCTAGAATATTTAAAATAGAAGCCTCTGGTATTTTTTTATTTATGATTTGTATTCTACTCAGAATTATAGTAAATATTTCAGAAATACTATTACACAGATTAAAATACAAAATGGAAACTTGAGATAATGGGAAAAAGAGATTCATGCTCATTGTTATGCATTTCATATGTGATTGCCCTTTGTGGTCTGGGAGGAAGGAAGAAAGTGCTGGCATTTGTGTTTGGTATCTTGATGGGAAGTCATCCTCTCAATCCTGATCTGATAAATGTAAAGAGATTTGACAGTTGAGAAGTTATTCTTGAAAACCAGAGAGAAGACTAAGAAGTGAGATCTATGATGAGCATTTGAATAGACTATGTGAGTTCAGGCCCCATTGCTGCTCTACGTAATTGGAAAGTTGAAAACCACTTTTGATGATCTCAAATGCAAATGTGGTGGCAAAAATTTTAAAAAAAGGAATAAGTATTAAAACTATCCCAAACTCAATACCTAAATCAATGACGAATCTAACAATAAACTTAGTCATAAATGAACCCTAAACCCAAACCTTACCCTACGTTTCAAAGGAACTCAAAATGGAATCTTAAACTTATCCTTAGCACTAAGTCTAACCCTACACCTGGCCTATCTCTAACATTAACCATGAACTCAATCCCAATTTACACCCTTACCGTGGAATCAAAGCAAACCCTAAACCTAAACCTAAAACTAAATCTAATTGGAACATGAACCATGAACATAACCAAAATCCTTAAGCGTAAACCTAAACCTAAACCTGGGCGTCAACATCATCTTGGCCCTCACACTAACCATCACCTGATCGTAAACTTAACCTCACAACTAAACTTATCTCTAATCACCATCCTAAGTGAAAGGTTCACACTTACCCTAAACCTAAGCTTAATGGGAGTTCTAAACCTAAATATACACCTGAAACTTAAAACTAACTTTAACACAAAATCAAACTTTAAAACTCACTCTAACTCTCATCCTACCCCTTCACTACATTGTGCACCAACCATAACCCCAGCATATAAACTACAAAAAACACTAAACCTAATCCCAATTTCAAAGTAAACCATAAAACAATGGTAAGCCTAACCTTAACAGTAACCTTAAATTTAATCACAACCTCAACCCACTCTTTAAGTGGAAACACAACAAGAACCCTATTCATAACACTAATCATAAACTCAGCCTCACCCCTAAAACTAGACTGTAAAATTGAACCTAACACTATCCTTATACTTAATTAAAAACATAACCTCAAACCTCAACATTAGTAAAAAAAATTCATTTTAAATTTTCATTCTAATCTCAAAATTTATTCTTATCCTACACTAACACTAACCATCATCACAAAATGAGTTCTGAACCTAAACACATTCTAACCTTTTCCTCACTTGAAGCTTACTCAAAACATAATGTTAAGTGTAATCTGGCCCCTAAATGAAAACACAAATCTAACCCACTCTCATACCAAACTCAAAACCTCACCTTAAACTTAACTGAAAATATAACCCTTAATATATAACTTTAAATCAAACCCTAACTACAGCCCTTACTCTAAACCTAACTTTATCCCCAGTTCAGAGGCAATCGCTGCCTCAAAGCTTACCGTAAAACACTACTTCTTACCTACCTCTCAATTGAACCATGAATAAAACAAAAAGACCTAAACTTAAACACAAAATCTAACCTTAAACACAATGGGAACTTTTGTTCTACTGCAAACACTAATAAAAAAAACTAAACCTAACCTTATCTTTAACCCATAGCCTAACTCAAAATCTAAACCATAACGTCTACCTAAAGCTAAAGCTAGGCTTCCCTACAGCCCCTAGCTTGGTCTTAAACCTACACCACCCATAATTAAAAACTAAAAAAAAACTTCAAATCTAACTGTAACCCTAAACCTAACCCTAAATATTATGCTAACCATAGCTTGTTACCTGAACCTAACATGGTTTCTAACATCATCACAAACTAAGCACATACCTAAACCTAACCATTACATAACCTGTGCTTTCCCTTAAACCAAATTCTAGAAAAAACACTAAGGCTAATCTTAACAGTAATTGAGAGTGAAACAAGAACTTCAAAAGTCAATATAACCCTAATCTTAACCCTAATTCTAATGACCAACTGAACGCTAACCCTAACCTTAGTTATAACTCTGACTCTAACTGATACCACCCACCTAAAAAGAGCAAAAATCCTAAAGATCAGTCCAACAAATACCCTAATTTGTATGTTAACCCTATCCTCAACGCTGAGAAGAAACTTAACACAAGGGTTGAGGGAACTATACTCTGACAAACACAACATGTTAAAAGAAATTGAAGTTTACTTTTGCTTTGCAGAAGCTTTTGAGTTTGATATAGTCCCATTCATTTATTTTTGCTTATACTTCCCTTGCCTTTGAGGAGCGGTTCATGAAGGCTTCCTTGAGTCCTAGGTCTATAAGTTTAGTACCAATGTCTTCTTCTATACAGTGTATTGTTACAGGACTTATATGAAGGTCTTTAATTTATTTTGAGTTAATTTTTGATGGAATATTAGTCAGCTATAAGAAAAGATAAAATATTGTCATTTGCAACAACCCGGATGGACCTGGAGATCATCATGCTTAGGGAAATAAGCCATACAGAAAAATCAAAGAACTCTATGACTTCACTCATATGTGGAACATAAAACTGAAAGCAAAGAAAAAACGAAATGAACAAACAAATAACACAGGAACACAATCAATAATATAATGATTAATTTGGGACGAGTGCTTCACGGAGGGGCGAAAAGGGAGGGGTTGGGAGTGGAGGGGCGAAGCTAAATATGAGGTGATGTAAAGAGAGGTCGCATTAGGTGGTGAACCGATTATACAACAAGTTGACAATGCACAGTAGAATTGCATGCCTGAAACCTATGAAATCCTTGCTAACAATTTTCACACCAATAAGACTATCAATAAAAATGAATAGAAATAAATAAATAAATGAAGAAAGAAAGAAAGATAGAAACGCTGAATAAAGAAACATAAATTGAAGAAGGCACAAAGAAATGCACAGATTATATGTCCATAAATGGGATGAATGAACCTCATTGAAATGGTCATGTTACA
>PVJL010017736.1:0-17566 GCA_004026885.1 Lyroderma lyra
AGCTTTTAATCTGATGGAAGCTACCAAGTTCCGGGCCTGCTTGCTGCACAATACATGTGGGAGGCGCGTTACAGCTCAGCATTACGGCATTAATGTCGTTGCATTAGCCTATAAATGATGCATGTCAGACCGTGCATCATAAAATAGCTGTATAAGCAGCCATAGACATACAGTCAGGTCTGCTTTCATCTGACACGTGCAGAGCCAAAACCATCCCTGAACTGCAGAATCGGGCAATATAAACCACGAGGCCTATGGGCACAGCGGGTTAAGTGACCATCACTCTGAAACTTTGTCAGTGACACACGAAAATAAGCCAGGAACTTAGCAGGGCAGCGCAGCTCACACCCATCAAATGAGGGACAAATACACAAACACACAAACAGTACATTAAATACGGCCCTTCACCTTGAGAAAGGCCTGAAGCCCTGGAGTGGGGTCAGGAGGGGTGACCATGCCCCTCAGAGCAGGGCAGGCCCAGCGCCAGCGCGGCCGGAGGGCAGGTGGCGTCAGGCATCTCCACACCGGAAAAGAGAACTGAGGTGACAGTCTCTCCAAACCCAGGTCAACCGCTGCCTATTTTATGAATAATTGCAGCTCGCAATTAACTTCATCTGCATAACATACGGTCCAGGAAACGAACTGACATACCAGCCTTGCTGTCATTAAAGGTAACTTCCAATTTCATCAAAGTGGCTCTCATTTCCAGAAAGACTATCTTCTCAAAAAATTGACCACAAGGAAGTGCCATATTGTAAATTTTAAAAATTAACAAATCTCTTCACAAAAAGCAGGATATTTTATTGTTTTGAGATGCCTTCATGTTAAAGATGCTAAATTTTCAATAAAGAGACCAGTTTAGATGGAGATTTGGGGAAGTGGAGGAGCTAGCCTCCTATTTTTCCCATAAATGCATTTAAGTCCGGGAAGGAAGACACCCCACTACGTAGGCTTTCTAGAACTCCTAAACCGCAGGCTGCTCTCACACAGCTCCCTCGGGGCGCAGAGTAACGCGTGCCATGGCACGGGCTGGGGGGTCTGACCTGTGCCTCATAGGTACGTGCGAGTGCGTCCACGTGCGCGCCGCCCTTTCCACAGCGGGTTTCTGAGATCCTCCCGGCTACATGTGTTGCCATATTACAGTTTTATAAAATGAGAGGTAACACTTCACTCCTAACTAAACTGGAGATTCCCACGGGTTCCCCACCAGAGCAACCAACTGAAGAAGAAAGAACACATGGCACCAAGCAGGAGTCCGCATGTCACACAGTCCCTCCAGGCTTCGGTGGCGATCGTAAACCCTTACAAGCCTGGTCCGGCCTCTCAGTGCCGGAAGTTTCCAGAGAGACTCACATGTAACTCAGAATGACGCAAAGTGCTTTCTGGCTTGTCTTGTTTTAGTTAACTGAATTGAAATGACTTGAACTCAGAGAACACCGTTAGTCACGTGGTCAACTCTGAACCTGTCTCCGTGACTACATTTAAGAGAAACGAAATTGCGTCATCTGTTTTCAAAGTTAACATATTTACAAGTGAGTCATAATTATTGGATAGATTCCCCCCCTCCAGAAGAATGGGACACTCACCTCGGTTTAATCATGATAGTCCATCAAACAAACCCAAGTAACGACGTTCTACAAAACCCTGGGCCGATACTCTTCCAGCTGTCACAGTCATGGCAGCCCAGAAGACACTGAGCAGCGCCCAGAGGAGACCCAGGTGATGTGACTAAATCCAATACATGGTCCCAGATTAAGTTCTGGAGCAGAAGAGGGAAATTAGTGAAAATGGGGGGAACCCAGGAGGCCTGGCTCGGGGACGCACTGGTTCAATAAAACGGGCAGGGCGCCTTAAGATGCAGCCGTCATGGGAAGCCGTGGGGACCCAACACTGGCCCTCTGTACCAGTGACAGCTCTTCTGTCCACCTAAAATCACTTCAAAGTAAAAGCTCTGAAGAGTTACCAGTTTTAATGTGAAACAAGTGAAAAGTAACTCTTGGTCTCCAGGTGAAAACATGGTTAACACGTGCACGTCACACGCAACGGTGAGTCACGGAGGTGCTCGTCTGGGACTGCGGGGGGTATGTGCTCTTCCTCCCGGGCCGTGTGGTGGGGGGCGGGAGTTTCAGGATCCCAAAATGCGCGTATTGTATCGAGCAGTGTGGACACTAGTTGTCAATTTTATTTTTGATGGATAACTTTTCATAATCAAATGAGAAATTCACTTTCTAAATAGAAAACTGAAATCCAGGTGAGCCCCATCGGTGCTTGCCCAGTCTGTAAAGGAGAACTTTATTAAACTCGGGTCTTCAGTAGTGAGGTCGCGGACGTGTAGCGAGGTACAGCGTGTTAAATCTTTACATGTTGGAAAGACGCCTTCGATTCGGACCTTCAGACTAGAAAATTCCACACTCCTTCCGATGAACAGTACAAACTGTTTCTTCAAAAACTGGACATTTGTTTCGGTGCTGTGGGTTACGACAGCCGTGCCAAGTACGGAAATGCTACAGATCTTCGTTTTGATTTAAGTGCTGGAGTCTGATTAATTTTAAACTGCACAGTAAACTCAGTCTTTCTCTATTTTTGAAAATTAGGTTTTTAAAAATGCTATTTATACTCAACACAAATGTTAATATAGTTTGCCTTCTGCTTCTGCACGGATAAGTGGCAAGGTAAGCTGCTTAAATATGTTGAAGCAGAAAGCAAAGGAGAGAAAGAATTTAATTCTGTTTCCCCCACATTCGAAAGTTATTGAGTATTTTTATACAGAAACTCTAGAATCAATTTTCCACTTGTTTTCATGTGAGGCACATGGCAGCAGTAAGTATAACAAAGAAAAGTCATAAATAACATTAGTATATAAAGTGTGTAGAATAATTAAGCAAATCAAAATGCTACTATTTGGAGACATATGATGGGGCCATTAAAATAGCTGTGACCGTGATTTCCACGCGGGGAAGTGCGTCTGACGTGATCTGGACGGGACACATGGGAAGGAAAGTTCTGTGCAGACTACGTTCCCAACTGTTTTTAAGGCCAAGTGAAATATGAATACATCCTGAAAGAAAACAAAATTGTTCTTTAAAATAGGCTAACGTTTTTAGGGTGTCTGTGTGCATAGATGTATGTATAGATAGTGACAGAGATTTCATGCATTCACATTTCCAAAAAGATCAGAGACTCACTACAGTAGAATGTATACAATAACGAAGTTAGTTAAATATTAAGAAATAACTTTGTAAGCAATTGTACATACACAGTGAAAATAATCCATTATTTGTAAAACTAAGTAAAAAACACAGGAGAGTTCTGAAGTGCTGCAGGTGGCCTTCTACCTCGGGGCTTGTTAACTTCAGTGCCTACGAGGACCTGGCCTGAAGCACAGGTGAAGCCGAGGCCTCACCTGCAGTCTGACCCCGGCACAGGACCACAGCCCCTGGGGCGGGAGATCTGGGCTTCAAAGGAGCTACGCGTTTAGATTTTGCTGGAACATTTTCTTTGTTTGACGTTGGAATAGTTAAAAACAACACCATGGGCCAAGCAACTCACTTTTGTCATCATCTATGATGTGAATTTATTCCCCCAAATTCATATGTGGGATCCTCACCCCCGAAGGTGACGGCAGTGGGAGGTGGGGCTTTGGACGGAGATGGGGCCACGAGGCAGACGCCCACACGAATGCGGTCAGTGCTCTTATGAGAGAGTCCCCCGAGATCGCCGGCCTGCTACCGCGTGACCACACAATGAGCAGTCTCGCGGGGACGAGGGCCCTCACTGACCATGCCCGCCCGCCCGCATCTGGGACTTCCGGCCTCCAGAGGTGGAGGAATAGGACAGGGTTGTCCACAGACTCCCTAGTGAGTGGCATTCTGTCACAGCAGCCCGAACCTCCTAAGACACTGTCCTATCCAGTTGGTGACCTCTGGGTACAGCTCCAAACCTTTTAGTTTGGAAATCTGAGGCAGAAGGTTTGGAAGTGAGGCTAGGGTCTGGGAAGCGGCGCTCTGAGAGCTAAGGCCACAGAGCTGCCATGGTACCCAAGGCTTCCGGACTGTCCTTTCCCAAACTACACTTGGCTGTTGAGGCCGAGTCATCATACAGCATTTGAAGAGCAAATGCAGTTTTCATTGCTACCTGAGCATTATATGACCATAAAAGCCCTTCCAGCCCCCTTAACATTTAGGCGTGCAGAATGTCGATTACTCCTCTGAGTAACTGCTACTTCTGCTACTAGGCCACCAGACGCCGGGCTTCGTGCAATGTCCTCTTCCAGGTCAACAACAAAAGCGTGTATGAGGCGTTCTGCCACATTTAAGCGAAGGCCTTTTTGAAATGTAAAATATAAATGGAAATTACTTTTGCCCAATTAATTTGCATTGTGCACGGCAATATGAAAACTCTGTCTTCGTTCAACACCGCAGTGGCTCTGGCGTTCGAGACGTAATTCATTTAAATAGACCGTTTCGTTCTATTTGCTCCTTTTTTCAAATGTCCCCTCCAAGCAGTGAGATTTCAAAAATGTTGACCCTCCAGGTCCCTCGAAGTTTTCAGAATAAGAAATTTGCAACATCATGTATGTTTGAAATTCTCTTATGAATAATTGGTCACATTCTCTGTCCTAATCCTGAGACACCACTCGCACTCTGGCGTCCTCCTCAATGCCATCTTTCAAAAAAAAAATGTTTTACTTCCTTTTCTATTGACTTGCTGCCCCTAACTTTGCCAATCAACCTGACAGCACTTTACAAGAAGGTTCCCCGTGTGACACAGCCATCGTGGACACAGCACGCCGCACGGGACCACACTTGGCCTTCCTTGCGCCTCTCCTGCCTCTGTCACCCTGTCTCTGATCCTCAGCGATGCTTAACCCATTTCCTTGATGAAATCAGTCTTTTGCTAGAACATTTCGACGACCCTCATTAGCTTCAGTGCTATACCAAAGCCCTCTATCCTTGTAGTCAGTGTCTGTTAAATTTGTCCGAACTTTAATATTCATTTAGAATCAGGCGGACCAGGTGTCCCCTTTTAAATGGGCCAGAAAACAACGGTCCTGTCCCGTTTCCAGTGGTGCGATGGTGCGGTCAGCCGGCTGACACCGTGAACTGAGCCCCGTGAGACCAGGCTGACCCTCTGCACTGTTTGAGACAGGTGGCCCCAGGGCAGAGGGGCTGACTTAATTGCTGGTACCTTCAGAGCGCGAACACATAGGTAGCAGGGCTGCACCGGAGCAGAGACTCCTGTGTCTGAATGTGGCATCGACACAGGAGCCACCTGCAGTCTACGGACCACACTGACACGGATGAAACGATCACACATTGTCGCACACGTGAGGCGTGAGGCAGGACGGTCCCCTGCGAGCTCCCCTCGTCCGAGGCTGAACTTCGGTTCCGCCTTGCAGTGCTATCCTGGCACGCCCACAGTGATGGTTCTCTCCATTTGTAATTCACCACGACCGCTCTTCTCGTTGCTTTTGCACACCAGGTGTTTGTCATTTCCCACGTACCTGGGTGCTGGCTGAGGCGTTCGCTGCTTTTAAAGCAGGAACCACATTTCATGTCTCTTCATGGCCCTCAAACTGCCGATCACGGCACTCTGCATCTAGAAAACACAGTGACTACTGCTTGTGAGAGCTGTCACCGTCATTACAACTCCACACACCGGTACGGGTCCCGCCTGCCCAGCTGAGTGACTGGTGACAAGAGCAGGTTGTCCGCCAGGCTCGCCCCGTCCCGGGGCCCCCACGTGGCTACCTCTCAGGGTGGGCGGTGTCCTGGCCGACCCTGGCCGTCCCCCCCCCCCCTCCGTGCACACTGGGTGGGCGGTGTCCTGGCTGACCCCGGCCATCCCCACCGTCCACACTTCGGTTTGCTCTATGGCAAGTGAGCTCAGAGTCAGTGTGAGACGTGTTCCAGCCTTACCCAAAGCCCTCCAGGACTCAGCGGCCACTGTCACCTGGTGTCCCCTCCACTCGTGTCTGGAGCCCCGCGTCTTGGCTGCCCTTGGAGCAGGACCAGAAAGAAGGTCACCAGGTGGTGCAGGGCTGGCCATGGCGTCCATCAGGTCAGCACCGCAAACGACGGCCCGGGACACAGCCAGTGTCCGCACCTGCTGCCGCGGCCCCGGTCGGCGGGGTCCTGTGCTCCGGCCGGGCCTCCCCACTCGGCTGGGTCCGGGATTCCACACCCCACACCCCAAGTTGCGTCAGACGCGCAGGGGGTGGCACGTGCAGGGAAAGGCTGCTTGCAGGCGAGTGCTGTCGGAGAGTCACGGGCGGCCGGACCGAGCTGCCGTCCCCGGGACAGTGCCCTGAGCCTGACGCTCAGTGACACAGAACCCCGCGCAGGAAGCACTCAGTGGGAATGCACCGAAGGGATGGATGTAGGGGTAACGACTTCCGGGGACGCAACACGCGGTGCCTCCTGGCGCCTTGGAAACGACCGCGGCGCAGGGTGAGTCCTGGGCGTGTTGGGTAACGAGCGTCTGTCACGGGGACCTGTACGTCAGGGTCGGCCTAGGAGCACCTGGGGGTCCGTGCTCTACGGGGAAGATAGTCAGCGCTTCAAAGACAGAAAGGATTGTGTTAATGTGCATGAGGTTCTCGTATTTCTTCCAACGCCATGGCATCTCGTGTCCCGTGTCTGGAATTTTAAGAGCCTGAACATCTGTCTCCATGGAGATGAGGACAAAGCCGTGGGGACCTGCGGCCCCGGGCAGCTGGCCCACGGGTGGCGCTCGGCTCCGGCTTTGCTGAGGCCCTTTGGCCCCTCACTCAGCATCGCTGCGTCCTCTTGTAAACGGTGGCCCTAAGGGCTCGTCGTCTTTTAGAGTCCTCGTTCTCTTTCTGTTTTACAATAGGGAGTGGTTCTTCACCGTGCCTCGTACGTGCTCAGGGAATAACTCCTTGATGCTCTAATTAAGTGGATTCATTAAATCCAGAAATGTATCTAAATAGAGAGTTCATGGGCTCAACTATATCATTAAATTGTGACATTTAATTGTTTGGCTGACAGAAGAGTGTCACTTGCAGATTAAATTTCTGCCCCACGTCTCCCACATAGAGGACATGCGTGAGACTCACTCTCAGCACACACAATCCGACCCATTACGTGCAACGTGTTCTCTGTCTCCCCAAAAGCGACAGTCTTTTTAACACTCCTTTGACATATGGAGAAAAATTCAAATAAGGATTGTATTTCTTCTATCAAACCTTGGGATTACTCAGGAGATACGGACTGCCTCTATAATATGAACTCGAAGTAATTTGTATCAGGTATTAGCTATATATGAAAAGAGTGAAATTTAAAGATTAGACTGTTTTATTGAACCAAAAGTCTTGGAAGGGGAATCTTAAATAGTTTTGAAAAAAATGAGGGGAAAGAAAATGACAACAGAAAATGTGTTTTGTTTTGTTTTGTTTTGTCTTCTGAAGCTACGAATGGTGACATAACTGCCGATAACACATGCAACGTCGTCTGGCCGCTAGGAGCATGACATCTGCGGTCGGATGGCCTCTTACGTCATTTTCTAGCTCTGTCCCTCACCAGCTGTGCCACTTTGGGGACGTTATTAAGTTAGGTGTATTTTGGTGACTTTGGGGACGTTACTAAGTCACGTTACCGTACTAAATGTGGGGATGGTGGTATCACCTGCTTCGCAGAATGTCTCCAAGCTTTCACGGAGTCCTTAGCCGGTGCTGTAGCCCAGCGGTCAGTCAATGCCTGTTTAGTAAGGCCGGTGATCACCCCCGCCCCCGCCAACTGTCACAACGTGGCTGGGACTTCCTCTCCAAATGGAAGGTGGCTGCGAAGTCTTCACTGTTTGGGTAACTGGCCTGAGAGATGAGGGACAAGAACCAACCTAGTTCTCCTGATAGCCTCTGGGACAAAACTATGGAGAAGTTAAATGGCTGTAATATCAGTCCTTCCGGAACTTGATTGGCAGCTGCTCCTCCATTGTCCCATTGTCCCTGATTTACGTGCTCCCAGACTGGTGGCTGGGAATGACGCGGCTGCTGAGAGTCAGCTCCTCACGCGATGATGTGCCAGCCCGCGCCCTTGCCAGTCTGCACAGTGGGACCTTACCATTAGTCCCAACTTCAGCCAAACACGTCCCCAGTCGTCACCCTGCAGGCATATCATTCCCTGTTAAGAGTAGGTTCCTCCTGGGCAGAAACGTAAGTACGTTTTGGTAGAACTGCGGCACTTACGACGACCGTTAGAGGACTCTGGACCGCTGAGAAACACTGTCACAGCCTCGTCCTCTGCTGCGTCCGGAACCGTCTTCCTCAGCTCCACGCCTTCTGGTGGTCGTCATGCCGTCCGCCGCGACGGCACGGGACCAAGGGTTTTAGCGAGGGGACTCGGAAGTCAAACTCCTGTGGTTGAGCAGAGCCGTGGGGGCGGCTGGGTGGGAGTGCGGGGCAGGAGCTCAGTCCTGTACTTCGGAGTAGGAGGAAAGCTATAGTGATGAGGCAGATGCCCCAAGGACCCCGTTTGTGAGCTGCCGTTGGCGTGGCCCTTCCCTGGACCCGGGCTGCAGGCCGTGAGCACTACCACCTGCGTTCTGTTGTGTCAGGTACTCAGTCTGCTCTCTCGGTTCTACTGGACACGATGTATAATGTTCTTATGTAGTTTGTGTACTTAAGTGCCTAGGCCTTTTCTTTCGTCCAGGTTAGCAATCGGCTTGGGTTTGCATTGTTCGGGAAGCGAACTTTCTCTTGGACCCAGTTAGGGCTGGGCCTGAATTACATGGACATCAGGCAGATGGACAGGAGAAGAGCGTGCAAACGTATTTAAGACGAGCTTTACAAGGCACAGGGGAGCCCTCCTACCGAGCACAGAGCCCAAGAAAGGCAAAACCTCCTCGCCTGATATTGGGCCGAACGGAGAGGGTCTAGGGTGGAAAAATAATTCAACCAAGTCGGGAGGTAAAGGAAGACAAGAATCGTTTTAACGAGACCCCTTTGCATCACCAAGGGTGAGAAGAGTGTCCCTTTCCTCAATTCTTCTCACATGTGGGACCTTAAAACAAACGAACAAATGGAAAACACACGACGCTCACAGACACACAGAGCAGATGGGTGGCTGCCACGGGTGGGGGTGGGGAACAGGGCGTGGACAACAGGGGTGAGGGGCTCAAGAGGTGCAAAGCCCCAGTTATGGAATACGTGCTGTGACCTGTCGCATACACCTGCCGACTCCAGCGGACAATGCTGCGTTGAATATTTGAAGGTTACGAAGACACACATCTGCGACGTTCTCATCACGGGAAAAACAAATCTACGTGGTGTGGGGGCGGACGCTAAGCAGACTTCTGTGGCGGCCCTTTGCAATACATGCCGCTCACCTGAGACGAGTGTGCTGCTGTGCACCAGCTGCACCGCAAGAAAAAGGCTCCTTTCCTTGCGGCAGGCGTCTTTCACACGGGTGTTTCCTCCTCCGGTTTTTACGGCAAAGAGGATCGGGGTGTTCTTCTCACAGTTGCTGTCGCCACTTGTCTGTGGCGTCAGACAGCCCGTTTGCAAAGGCAGCACCCCAGAGTGGCGTGCTCCCAAGTCCTGCAGAGCGAGGACATGGTCATTCGGCAAAGAGGGTCGGAATCGGTCACTACAGTCGGACTCCGCGTTACAGTCCGACTGCTTGTAGCGACTCCGGAGCGGTGCAGGCCTATTACGGCTTCTCACTGGGACGCTCCGTTCTAGACAACTTGGAACACTGATGTAAAAAACCAAAAAACCAAAGAAGAATCCTAGATTAGTACAGGATATAATGGAGGAACGCTCCAATTTGTAAGAAATAAAGGTTCACAAGAATATCTTGAAATATTGAAATTATTTTGTCAACCTAGTTTCAACACTGGTTTTAAACAGGTATCTGGTTTTTAAGCGTTTTGCACCACTGCACTGAGGTGGGGCTGACGTGTATATTGAATGCATATGGCTTGTTGGGTTTGGGGATAAACTGTTAACATGATGTGACCGTAGTCATCACTTCCAGAAAGTTCCTCCAGCCTCTTTATTTCTTGTTGTTATTTCTGTGGCAGGAACCGCTCGGAAGGTTAAGCCCGCCACGCGGTGTGGTTGCGCACAGGCACCTGGGGTACAGCGGGCCTGCGTGCGGCTGGCATCTGTGTGACTCACACATGGCGCCTGACTGCCCGCACACTTACCTGATTCTTTGTACCTGGCGAGTGAAAGAACTCCTCATGTCAGCTTCTCCTCCTCTATGAGACCTCCACGAAACAAGCACGTATTTTACAGGTCAGTTTAAAGTAGGCGCCTGATTAATCCGCGTGCCTCTGGGGGTAGACATGACAGTATTCCAAAATGGTTTACGTCCCACTGGCACGACCCAGAACTCAGGGCTCGTTGACGAGTGTGCCGACGACGGCTTCGCAAAGGGATGGGGTGCTGGTTTGAAGTATCCTCCAGCGTCTGTAAGATCGTGGGTCCTACCTGGAACCTGATGTCACCGATGGATTGAACTGCCCGTGTGTACGACAGCAACGGCGTCTCCAGTGGCTTGGGGAAGACTCGGTCACGTGCGGGGCAGCCCGGGCAAGAAGGGACGGGCAGGTCTGTTCTCAGCGTCAGGCTCTCACCTCCCACCTGCCGTCCATCCCTAATTTCCTTCTCTGTTGAAGCGTGGAAATTCCAGGGAGTAGACTGTGATAGAATGATGGAAAGTTTTCATTTCATTTTCAACCGTGTTCATCCACGCCGTGACTTTTACCGCTCCCCGGTCCGTCAGAATGACGGATGAGGCTGATGTGCAGAACTCTTTACGCGCTTGGGTCCCCGGGTATTTGGACGAAAGGGAAACGGAGAGTTTTGTGAAAGTCACCGGTCAGTACCCTGCTGGGTCGAGGAGCGTGTGTTAGACAGAAGAAGGTGTCAGCAGAAAACATGCCCTGCTGACCTGCACTGCGTCACGGTCAGCCTCAGCGGAGCCGCTTTCACACACTCCGCCCCGGACATCTGAGATCGGACAAGGACAGTGGCCACCCGGGACCGCGCCGACTCTCCCTGCACGAGCCCCACGACCGAGGGAAAGGCGGGTTCAACTCCACGAGACCTCAGCGTCTCCTAGGAATGTGTCACTTCCTCTCCCGCATCGTGGTCGCTTTGTTGTGTGTGTGTGGCTCATGGGGTGACATGTCCACATTCAACCTCGTGTAATCAAATTAGACTCTGCTATCAGACAGACCAGCGACCCATCAGTGACTGCCCCTGCCAACTCAGTCTGTCATCTGCTACCGTCAGTGACGCTGACATGGGGACATGGCCCCACGGCGGCTCCGGGTATTTCCGGGCATTAAATCACCCGATGGACAGTCGGGGCTTACACACGTTTACATTTTTCACCCTCTGCTTCCCTTTCAGCTGAAGATACAGTAACTTTAATGAAAAATACCAACAGCTAAAAAAACGTAGCTATCGACGTAGATTAGCAAACACACTGTGACCTTTAGACCAGTTGTCCTAGCGCTCAGATTGCGAACCATTTGCTTAGCTCACAGAAGAGGAGTTGGAAGGCTATGAATCACAAACAGAAGAAAAAAGATTCAAGAAGAGAAACAGATTTCTAATATTCTAAATGATAAATGTAACAATTAAAACTTAACAATTAAACTTTAATGACAAGTAAGTAAGTAATTCCCCTCACTCTTCACTTAGTTGAAATCCACTGGGCTGACGTCCCGATTTAGTTACGAAAATGCCGTAGCTCTGTGCCAGCAAACAGAACACTTGCGCCTATGACCGTGCCCTCTCCGGGCTTTTCCTACGGGACCGCCCCCTAACGTGGTTATCTGCCCCCACTGCTTGGTCTGACGGGCGCTCGGACGTGAGCCGGGAGAGGACACGGCTTTTAGTCCGTTCAGTGCTGTGTCCAAAGGGCATGGAATGCTTTCAGCATACAAGGCGGCTTTCAGACAGAATTTTAAAAACAAGCGAATGACTAAAGCGATGAATGCGTGAGCAGTGCAGACGGGACCTACGGCACCAGCAGTCCGCACTTCGCCAGTCCATCAAAACGGAAATGGGTGTCAGCCCTGAAGAGGTGGACGTTATTAATAAGAGTCTCAGGAGTCACAAACCAAGTTCCCAAAGTCACGTCCTTCCCCCAGCACTGCCTCCAGCCGCTCACTTGACACGCACCCCTCCTGGTGCTGAAGGTTTCGGGTGGACGTCTTTTAATTTGGGGGTAAGACGTGTTTTTAATACAAAAAATTTATACAAAATCTTTCCATGAAATTATCTTTTAAAAATGAGAAAAATAAGGTCATGTATCTAACAATTAAAAAATAGTTCACTCGAATATTATTAACACATTATCATTGAGAAACTCTCACGGGACACAGAACATTACAGTAAAACGCGGCGCGAGGATTCGGCCGCCTCAGCACCTGCGATGGAGCTCCCGGGGCCGCTGTGGACATCAGGGGCATCGGGAAACGACTTGGGGCCCAGGTTCAAGCCGGGGGTGTGAGCCCCCTTCAGTGGGCTTCGGTGCCTCGGGCACCGGAGGGCTGTGGAAACGATTACAGCGCGCCCCGTCTCTGCGCCACCAACAGAACCTCCAGAGCCAGTCGGGAGCCACAGCCACCTCAGCAGACTGGGCAGCGCCCCCGTCCCCGGGACTGCCGGTCAGCCGTCCGTCTGCAATGAGCCTTCCTCACCGAGGTGCAGAGACACGCCCCCTTCGTCTTACTGGCACCAGAGTCGGCTGAGCAGTCACATCCAAAGGTCACCTGTGACAATACGCAGGCCAAACGTGCATCAAAACCTTGTGAGAAATATTTACTTCGAAGTGGTGTTCAAATAGATTTAAAAGCCTTTAAAAAGTTTAAGATGATAAGTACAACATTCCAGAGTGACGGAGTTTCAAAAAGGGGTTGAATCGATGGCTGAAATGGGAGAAAATATAAAGGAGTCCTAACCTGTCAGTGTATTTCTTGGAGGCATGAGTCCTTCATTGTGACGTCGGACTCTGGGATTACGTTTTAATTCCCGCTTGAATTCCATGACTCTATCGTACACATATTGGCCGCAACATCGTGAATAGGCCTCAATTCACGTAAGCTTCGAAGCGTTTAATCCCCCTTCCCAGTGTGAAGGAGCGTGGTACCGTTGCCGCGGTTCGGACGTGTGGGGGTGCGTGCTCTGCGAGTGCATGACGGCGCTCTCACGGTGTTGTTTTTGCAGAGCAACGACAGCAGAGTTCCACCTTTATTTGTATATACATTAAGCTTTTATGAAATTATGAAAATTCTGAAAAACACGGTGTTTTTTCCATTTTTAGTGAACCTAAGGAAAACTACATCTATCCTTTAATACGGTAATTTTATGACTCACTGTGTCTCATAAAACTAGACACCTGCGTCAGCCTGTCACCTGTGTAGACACTGATGACTCATCACTGAGCGATTTCTTTGTCTGTAATTGTAAGGACTGAGACAAGCCTCCCGTGGGCCCTGGTGTGCTGGGGCTTCTGTGACAGGCGGCCACCCCCGGCTGCTCTGAGGGGCCTGTCACAGTCTGGGAGCCGGAAGTCCCAGGCGAGGTCCCAGCACGTCGGGTTCTGCTGAGGGGCTCGCTCCCGGTCATGTGCTCACTGAGCCTTTCAAACAGAGGGCGAGATGGCCCGTCTCGTCCTCGTGGAAGGACGACACTAATCCCGTCATCGGGGTGCCCCCTGCATGGCCTCACCCAAACCCAACCACCTCCCAAAGACCCCGCCTCCAGTCACCGTCCCGTGGGGTATTAGAGTTTCAACACAGGAACGCGGGGGACCGACATGCAGCCCAGCCTTCGCTCACCGGTACCCCCGTCACGGGGCGCACGCGTGAACGCGCCTCTCTGAACGCGAGCGCACGTCAGTGCAGACACCCACACCCACACCCACGTGTCCGCGCTGAGGTCCACCACAGGCTTCAACGGGCAGGAGAGGAAGCACGGGGGCTCGCCTTCATTACGACGGCCTCCCGAAGGCGCCCTCTTCCGGGACCGTGTATGGGTGTGACACCGCACCCTCACGGCAGTCCCGTTAGGTCTGTTTTACCCTCATTTAAGTCACTGAGGCACAGGGGACGCCGGGCGACGTTTCCAGGGAAGCTGGGGACTCGGCAAGTCCGAGGGGTGGCCTGACCGCCCTGAGCCCGGTGCCCGCCGTCTGCCCCTCGCTGCGCTGCTCCACGACACCCCAGCGCGCCTCCCGTGTCCTGGGGACCGCAGAGGCCCGAACGCCGGCACGGGGAGCCGCGGTCCGCTGCCCGCAGGTTGAGTGAGCAGAGCGGGTGACACACCGCGTGGCTGCAGTGACGACCGCGGGCCCCGCGTCACCCCGTGGCTCCTCCCTCCCGGTGCAGGGTGACGGCGGCAGCACTTCCAGGCTGGCCTTTACCCCCCCGCCGGGAGCTCGGGACGGGCCCCCGCGTGCGCTCCGCGGAGGGCAAGGCCGTCCAGCCCGCAGCACTCGGCCGCTGACGTTAGATGCGACTTGTGCTCCTGCTACCGTCCCACGGAGCCAGCAGTGACGCCGCGACACGGAAGCTGCTCCTCCCTGGCTGCGAAGGCACAGAAGACCGTCTTTGACTCTAAAACAAGGCGTCTCAATCCAATTTATCCTGATCTGCCGTGAAGAAGAAAGTGAAAAAACATCCTTCTGACTACGAAACACAAAACAATGGAGGCAACAAAAGGTCTACAGATCGGAGCCGGGAAGTACAACGGCCTTTGGCCTCAGGTGCCCACACGGATAAAATTCCAAGGAAACGACCTCGGTGACCTCCCCACCCGACACCAGTTCCCAGGGCTTTCCTGCAGACCCCAACGGACACTTGCAATTTAAGACAAAACCACTGACAGCAGGACCAGAAACGCGTCTGTGTGAGCCCAGTCTGCAGGAACCAGAAACTCGGAGTACCTGGAGAGCGCACCTCGTTCTCGGACCAGGAGGGGCGCGCTGCGATGCAGCAGAGGCGTCATTTCTGCCCCCAAAGGAAGTGATGGCAATAGGACCGCTTTCAAAAGTAACTTGATATAATCACTTTTGTGTATCGGACACAAAATGAGCAGTCGTAGACTTTCTCAGTCGTAGTCGCTCTGTTAGACACTTGGGGGTTGTATTTGTACATCTGTGTGTGTGTGTGTCTGTGTGTGTGTGTGTGTGTGTGTGTACAACCTAGTACGGACTCTCAGAGAAAATCATCTCTTAACCTACGGTAGGACTTGGCTTATTTTCTAAGGAAAACTAACCCTGTCCCCTTTTCCTCGGTGGCGGTTACAACACCGTCCGTCCATCCTTCCAGGCCGTCTGATTTCTGCAGGACGACCTTTCGCTGCTCTGACGCTTCTCCCTCCTTCACAGAGAAAGGGCCTAAGTGTCCCTCCTGCCCGGTCCCTGGGGCCCGCAGGCTCCGCGCCCCAGGCAGCATCTGAGCAGGGGGCAGGGCCACAGGCTCCCGGTGGGAACGTGGTGGGTACTTGCAGAGCACGTCCCCCTGAGGCCAGGCTTCTGCGTTCGATCCCGCCGCGTCGGACACGTCTGACAATGAGAAATCCCCGGCATTTTCTGAGGGTGTGTGCTGGAGTCTGTCACCACAGGGGTCGTGCGCTGTCAGAAGCAGGGGCCGCGGGGCAGAGGCCGGGGGGCTGTGTCTGGAACCAACCCCAGGGAGCGGAAGTGGAGATGACGGGCGCAAGCTGCGAAGGAACTTACCCGGAGACGTTGAAGGACGTGAGTGGACACCGGGTGACTGGGGGCGTACGACGAGCACACTGGTGCCGAAGTAAATACATCAGCGTGAGCTGCATCCTTGGTAGAGTCCCTTTCATCCCAAACAGTCGTGCTCTCCTTTGCAAATTCAAATCGGTGTGGACCGCTTTGAGATGGACGTTTTAAACCTGGAAGATGGCATTCCTGCCTGTTCAAGTCAGTTCTCCAACACAATGTTACCGCCTTTGTCACTGCCAGCGGGGTGAGGCTGGACCCGTCGCAGGGCTGCTAGAGCTTCGGTGTCATCACCGCAGACGGGGTGTCACAGTCCTGACCTCAGATGGGGGACGCGACTGAGTGACATCAGCCAGTGCGCAGCATTTAGGAAGTCCCCGTCGTATCAGTATGGCTGTGCCGTTTCAATTGATGGTGGAAACCTGTGACTCCCCAGGGCTTTAGGTGATGGGGACCATGAGAACAGCCCCCCAGGATGGGAGCACCTGCTCTCGTGGCGCTTTCCTCCCCAGGGCGGTCCCTGCAGAGAAGCCGGGGACGGTTCTGGGAGGGGCGGAGTGGGAGCTGGGCTGCAGGACAAAACCCCGCGGCCAGGAGCCCTCTCACTGGGCAGGAGCCCCATTCCACACCCGCCTGAGCCCGGCCGCCCCCCAGGGCTCAGCCTCACAGCTGGGTTTGCAGGGGACGCGCTGGTCCCCAAGGACACCCAGCTCCCCCGACTCTGAGGTTCTGCTTCGGGGCGAGTGCCACGCGGACCGTGTAGAGGTCCGGTTTTGCCCTGGACCCTCCCAGACGTCACTGCTCAGAGGACTCCCAGCCCTTACTGCAGCATTCTGCACACAGGATTCATTATGGAACCGACAATGAGTTTATCAAATTACTTCGGAATGAGCAGGAATGGAATGACAATACAGCTGCGGGCTGACCCCGTGTGCTGCTGCTGCTGGCGTGGTTCGGTCTGGCACTCGGTCACCCGTGTGGGGAGCTGTGTCGTAAGGCTGCCGGCCCTGCATGGTCAGCTGCAGAAGAAACTCGTATTTCCTGCTTGGAGGCTGATGGACAGGTGGAACAGGCCCTGGCACACTGTGGATGGCACCGGTCCCGGCGTGCTGTACGTGGTCCTCACCCCCGCTCAGGACCGGACGACGACGTCCAGACAGTTCTTGCCCTGGAAGTCTGTCTTCGCGTCCACTGAGACCGGGCCTCCAGGTGGCTGCGGTTACTAAGAAATAGCGTCTTTGTAGACGGTTCGTCTCAAACTGTACCAAGAAGCTCCCTTCACAGGGCTGCTGCTGATGGCACTTTGATTTCTACGGTGTCTGTTCAGCTCTTACAATTCCGTGAGAATTGTCCAGGGCTGTGCCACCTGAGGCTCCAGCTCAGCCCAACGACGGACACGCTGACCAGTCGGACACCCAGCGCTGGGGTTTCCTACGCTGTGGATCAGTATTTATGACACAGAAGAGTCCGCTGTGACTGCGGCTTGAGAAGCAGTTCAGCGGTCGTTCTAAACAACGTTTATAGATTTTGAGGTGGTTTCACATATGTATTTGTGGACAGAAACTTTTCTTTCATGATTGAAAGAAAAACTATTAATTCTCTATTTCAATTCCAAAAATAGGTTTTAGATGATTAAAAAAACGATCAGCTAAAGTAACTTCTCAGTTAGCATTGATACAACCTGAAACATCACAGTTCCTCCTTGGTTAGAAAACTTCACTAGAACAAAAAACATTTTGTTCTGAGTGAAAGGAAAAGGGCAAGTTCAGGGTCAGTGGCAAAGGTGTGACCCCCACCTGGCCCTGGCCTGCCCCCCACCCCGCCCCCGCTGTGCC
>PVJL010017737.1:0-17558 GCA_004026885.1 Lyroderma lyra
GGGAGGACCTGCGGGGCGCAGGCGCAGGCAGCCTGGCGGCCTCACTCACCGGCACACGGCGCACACAAAGCAGTCGGGGTGGTAGGTCTTGCCCAGGGCCGACACCACCTCGCCCTCGATGAACTGGTCGCAGCTGAAGCAGCGGGTCCCGTACAGCCGCTTGTAGTCCTGCGTGCAGATGTACTCGCCCTGGCGCACGAAGAAGCCGCCCTCGGCCAGGTCACAGCCGCATGCTGCGGGGGAGCGCGGGCCCGGTGTCAGCGGTGGCCACCATTCCCCAGGACGGCCAGGCCCCAGGGGCCCCACCTGACACAGGCTCCGGGCAGGGGCTCCCGCTCTGGCCCCTCAGCCCGGAGCTGCGTGCACTCTCTGCGCAAGCTCCACAAAGGGGACTGACCCGGCCTCAGGGGCCCCCGGCCTCCCGGACCCCACCAGGGCGCAGTGCGGCCGCCCGGAGCCTTCTGCTAGCCCAGGCAGTGCAGAACCGACTGGATCAGAACGGCACGTGCCAGGCTCTGGGATCTGTCCTGGCGGGGAAGACGCCGTGTGCACGGGGCCGAGTCCCCGGGAGGAGCCGGGCGCGGGACCCCTGGCCCCTACTGCGGCGTGCGCCAGGCAGTCGTGCCCCGACGCGGGGGCGCAGGAGGCCGGGGCCTCAGCGGGGCAATGACTGCCTTTTCCTGCCAAGGCCGCCTGGGACCCCGCAGCCCCCGAGGGGGGCCCCGCCTTGGCCGAGGGTTCTGTGCTCTGTGGTACGAAGGCGCCCACTGGTCCCAGGACGGAAACGTGCAGATGGACCTCGAGCCCCGTTCAGACGGCGGCGGCTCCATCGCGGACCGCTAGGAGGGTGAGTCCCGCACTCTGCAGGCCCCTGCCCCGGGCCCCGGGCCTGGCCGCGGTCACTCTCCCCGGGGCCACCTCTGCTGCTTGGGGGCCTGTGGCTGCCCGTGTACACGGGGGCCAGCGCTGGACGGGCGAACCCAGACCTCTCCCTGCTGAAGACGAACAGTCCAGAGGCCGTACTGACTTAGAGCCCGTAGCCAAGACGAGGGCGTGCGGTTCGGTTCTACCTGGCAACCACACCCGTGTCGCACGGGTGTCCTGAGAGATAGCGATGAGGTAGAGGACACCGAGGAGCCCGCTGCCGGGCTGGACCCCACGGGAACGTCCCACAGCACGGGGCCGGCCAAGCTCCCCTGGGCAGACGCCGAATGGACTTGAAGAGCTTCTCTGCTGGGCAGAGGGGACGCGCGGGATACAGACGGGCGTGTGCAGTCACCGCGGGCTTAAAACGGCCGCACAGAGGTCAGTTTGGGGCTGTAACCGGAACCCCGATGGCCGTTTCCTTGAGTGGTCGCTTGCCCTGTGCTGCTCTGTGTCCGTGGGTTGGGGGAGGGGACATTGTGACACAGCAAAGCAGAGAACTCTAGGGGTTCAGGCACCCTGACTGGGAGCGAAATGGCTCGGGGCTGGCGTGGCCGTCCCCACCCCCAGGCCAACCCTGACCTCAGCCTTGACTCTGTGTCTGCAATAGTGGCCATGTCATCGGAGAGTCCCCTTGCCATGACTTCCCACCGTTCAGCCACGTGACCCCTATTCCCAGTGTGCCCAGCACGTCGTGGAGGTGCTTCTCTCGTCTGTCCAGTGTTTGTCTGTCTCCCCGCACGAGGGCAAGCGTGTCCGTTTCGTGCTGGGCGCATCTGGAGCACCCATGGGTGCCCCTCACATAGCCGTCGCCTGGAAGCCGAGGGTCAGGAACGTGTCTAAGATCCCCTGAGCCAGGATCTGAGTGCAGCCACGAGGGAAGGACAGTTACGTGGTCTCTTCCACGGCGTCCCCAGGTAAACCAAGGCACAGCGAACAAGTGCCAAGGTGGCCGGAACCCAACCCACTGGGACCCCTCGCCCCAGGATTTGATGGTGGCACCATCGTCCTTCTGAGCTGGCAGACGCCACTTTGCTTCGACTAGAGGCATGACCAGCAGGGACAGACACGACTGATGTCGCCATACCTCTGTGACAGTGGGGGGAAGGGGGGCGTGTGACCCAGTTCTGGCCAGTGAATCACACTGGACGTCTGTGGGGGACCTCAGGGGCAGGGCTCTCCTGATCAACGGAGCACCGTGAGAGGGGCGGGCCCCTTTGTGGACGCAGACACCCCAACCCCTTCCCCAGGGTGGGGTGCCACGCTGTGAGGACGACGCGTGGAGCCACAGCAGCCACCAGGGACCATGAGGAGCAGCCACGCGGACACGCACAGGATGAGGGGGCAGGGGACACTGGGGGCGTGGAGAGAGGATGGGTCTTTGATGGCCTCGTTGAGCCTTTACATTAACCAACTCTGGGGGTGAGGGGCCGCCTCCCGGCTTCCCGTCAAGGTGTTAAGTATCCAGGTTAAGTCACCCCGAGCCGGTGCGCGTCTCATCCGTCCGAAGGCCCCGCAGGGATCCACAGGCTGTGCGTCGTCACCAGGGCCTGGGGAGGGCCAGATCAGGACTGGGGGGCTCTCACGCTCCCCGCTTCCGGAATGCCTGCTCGGAGCCGCAGCGGCTGGGGGGCGGGGGGGCTCCTTGGCTGGCCAAGCAGACATGCCCTAGGACGGGAACCTCAGGGGCCACGTCATCCGGCCTGGTGACTCGGTGGGGAGGGGACGCTTCCTGCCAAACCCCGAGGCTCACACCGGGGTCTCCCCCAGGCACTGCGCCCCGAGGTCTGTGCTCTCGGACCACCCTGCTGAACGCAGTGGGCACCCTGCGCTGATGTCAACGGAGCTTTACAACGACAGCCGCGCGGATTCCGCTTTCGGTGACGCAGCAAACTCTTCGTTACGACCAGACAAGCCCCACGGCGGCCCGGGCGGCCGTCGCCTTCTCCAAGGAAAGCGCCACCTGGCACGGCGGGTCCCCTGAGCTCTGCAGCCCAGGTGGCGGGCACGGCGTCACGGTGACGGCAGCTGGACGGAGCTCTTGTCTAAGGGGGTGCCGGAGGGGCGTCAGGCTCCCAGCACCGCCGGGGGCTGCTCCGTCCTCTCCCAGAACGCAGACGGGTCCCGGCTGTGCCCCGGGCGTGCCCCTCGCCTCATCTCTCCACACCGCTCCCCAAGCCACCATCTGGGGGTGCCCATGCCCCCATCGTCGGGGCTCTGCCAGCTTTGTCAGGGCAGGGGTAAGGGGGAACCCAGGAGGAAAGGTGAATTCAACAGGGGCCGAGCCAGGCTGGGCATGTGCGGAGGACACCCCTGCAGCCACCCACGCCCACGGTGGCACCCGGCACAGGAGACTCGACACACGGTCCCCACACAGACCTGTGACAATGACGTGGCTGCAGGAAGAGGTTCTCTGGGGGCGGGGGCGGACCTGCTGCCTCGCTCTGCTCCCGGAGGCGTCCCCACAGAACCCCGGGGTGAAGCCCCTTGTCTGGGGGTCACGGGCAGGCCTGCAATTGAGCCCGGGACAAGCCCCTGGCCCCTGGGCCTCCGCCACCCCCTTGCAGGTGGACAGTCACGTGACCCCTGTGGGGCTGCTGGAATGGGGAGGAGTCTGGGCCCCCAGCCCCATCTCGCTCCTGCTATGCTGCACGGGGCAGTCCGCCCGCTGACCACCCCCCGGGTCCCGGCTGCCCCCTGCTGCCCGCGTGCTGCCCGCGCCCCCAGCGCCCCCTCTGACCGTGGGTTCCTCCCCTCTCGCAGTCGGAGCCCAAACCCCGCCCCTCGGTGTGTCGGCTACTTTTCGCACATTCTCAGGGCCCCGAATGCACGTGCACGGACCCCGGTTCTGCACGACTGAGCCGGCGTGCACGTCCGTGCGGGTCGGAGGGGCAGCGGGCCGGGGGTCGGGGGCAGCGCCCGCCTGGGCCGCGGCTCCTCCTCGCCGGCCGCCACTCCCCGAACGCAGAGTGCCGTTCGCGCTACACTGCGCGGCGGGGAGGAGGAAGACCCTCCGGACCGAACGGCACTGCTCCTGTCCTGCTCCCGGTGGGGGGCGGTACGGGGGTCACTGCTGAGGCCCGCGACCCTCAGTGGCCACAGGCCCTCTGGCTGGGGGGTCCCGTGCTCTGGTCACTGGGGCTGAACCCTCAGACACTGCACGGAGCCGTACGAGGACACTCCTTGGGACCTGGCCCCCGTCCCCTGACCCTCTCCAGCTTCCTCTGTCACCCCCATGAGTGACACAGGCCACACTGAAAAGCACTGTTGTATGAAGATTCTGGACTCGGAGGCCTCTCCAAGACCCCAGATCTGAGGAGCTGCCCAGAGACACTGTGAGGGGCCCTGAGCCATAGCGGGAGGTGGGGTTCCGAGTCCCTGCTGCAGGGCTGTCCCCGTGGCCCCCACAGTCCCCACTGCAGGGCTGTCCCCACGGTCCCCGCAATCCTTATCATAGGGCTGTCCCCTCAGTCCCCACAGTCCCTGTCACAGGGCTGTCCCCTCGGTCCCCACAGTCCCCGCCACAGAGCTGTCCCCTCGGTCCCCATAGTCCCTGCTGCAGGGTTGTCCCCATGATCCCCGCAGTCCCCGCCACAGGGCTGTCCCCTCGGTCCCCACAGTCCCTGCCGCAGGGTTGTCCCCGTGGCCACCACAGTCCCCGCCACAGGGCTGCCCCGCGGTCCCCACAGTCCCCACCTCAGGGCTGTCCACTCGGTCCCCACAGTCCCTGCTGTGGGTGCTGTCCCCGTGGCCCCCGCAGTCCCCGCCACAGGGCTGTCCCCTCGGTCCCCACAGTCCCTGCCGTGTGTGCTGTCCCCGTGGCCCCCGCAGTCCCTGCCGTGTGTGCTGTTCCCACAGTCCCCAGCACAGGGCTGTCCCCTCGGTCCCCGCAGCAGGGACACGGGCGGCAGACGCCCACTCACCTTTGCAGACGAAGCACTTGATGTGGAAGTACTTGCTCTGGACCCGCAGCACCTCGCCCTTGCAGACGTCTCCGCACGTGTTGCACAGGATGGCGGTGCCGGGCGGCTTCTCCACCGGGCCAGGCGCGGCCTGGGGCTCCGACACTGCCGGGGAAGAGGAGCCGCGTGAGAGGGTGCGCGGGCCAGGCCCAGGGCAGCAGGCCGCAGTGGCACGGGGACACGGGGGCGTCGCTGTCCCCCAGGGCGTCGGGGCACAGGCTATCTTCCCTTCTCCATGGAAACCAGTGGGGCTCGGACACTGAGAGGCCATGTGGTCAACCCCCAATAGGCGTCCCTGCCCCCCACTGCAGGGAGCACATCTGCAGGGATCCCTGGTGGCCGAGTTCCCGGCTGCCTTGACCTGGCACGACCTCAGCGCTCCAGGACCTCAGAACACCCCCACCCCCACCTTCTGCATCCAGGAGGCCCTGAGTCCTGTTGTGTGCAGGACACAGACCACGGTGCTCCTTCAGGTTCCCTCTGTGCCCTCACGACATCGGCCTGAATGTGTCCCTCTTGAAGCCAGCCACAGATTACGATGTTTACAGAGGTGCCAGAAACCCACAGAGGGGCTGGTCAGGGTGGACGGTAGGGGCCCCGTGTGGGGCTCGCGGGGTCTGGGTGGGGCCCTCGGCTCCTCACCCACTCTCCAAACATGTGCAGGACATGGGGCCCCAGGGCACTGCCCCCAAGGAGCTCCAGCCCCGCGGTGGAGACGGCTGGTGACAGTGACAACCCATGACACCTGGGGCTGGGGACCAGCTCTCTCCCTGAGGAGTCACTTGAGGTGTGAGGGATAGCTGGTCAGATGGCGGACTTGCAGGCTGTCATGGGGGGCTGACGCACTTCCCTTAGGACAACACCTGCTCCCCTAGCCTGCCACCTGGGACGCCCCCTTCTAGTAGCCGCCCCAGGCCTCCCCAGCCCCAATCAGGGGACCCCTGAACCCCTTTACTCCACCAGAAAGCTCCCCCACCCCTCCGCCTGCCGTGGGGTCTCTGCCAAACACAAGTGATGGTGGCCGAGCCCTGGCTGCAGCCGGCTCTGAGCAAACGGCCTGTATGGGGGCCTTTGCTTAGTGCCACATCTTCTAATGCCACCTCCTGCTTCGGTCTGGGGTCCCCTGACCTGAGACTGAGACAAGGACAGGCTGTGCTGGTGTACCTGAGGCATTCCAGGTGGCCGGAAGGGGTGAGGGGCGGGGGTGCGCAGCAGGGAAGGCGAGAGCCGCTGACAGGTGGGGTACCGAGCTGGTCACCACCTTGGGCGACCAGGTCACCCACTTGGGGGCCCTCCAGGAAATCATGTGGAACATGCCTAGATCACCCCTCAGAAGGAAGGGAGTATGGGGCACCTCCTGCCCCCCGAGTGGGGGTCACCCCAAAGGCGGAACCCATATCCCCCCCTTTTTTCAGGCTGCCCAGTGTCTTGGCTGAGTGAATTTGAGGGTTTAGCAGAGGCCTGAGGTGTGTGGGCGCCTGAGGTGAGACGTCTGCAGGTGAAGGTGGGCTGCCGACCAGCTGCCACGGGAGCTGCAGGAGCCGGGGAAGAGGGCGAGCCCGGAACACACCTCCACGTTTCACATGACAGTGCCGCGTAGTTACACTCACACACGCTCACATACGCGCACACACACATGTGCACGCACACATGCACACGCACGCACGCACACACACATGCACGCACACGCACATGCACACACCACACACACATGTACACACATGCGCACACACGCACGCACACACTCTCACATGCACGTGCACACACGCACATGCATACACGTGTGCACACACACTCACACACGCACGCACACGTACACACACACATATGCACACACACTTGCACGCACTCGCATGCACGCGCACGCACACACGTACCCATTTACACAATTGCTTAACACTAGCACAGATCAAGCACCAGGCCTTCATCCCTGCTGTAAACAGTGAGGTGGTGGATCTCAGTGGAGAACATTTCTCCATCCAGGTTCCTGCCCCCCCTCCCCTGAGGACCCCATCTCCCGACAGCCCCCCGGCCCGGGCAGAGCAGGCTCCTCCTCTCTGCGCTCCCTGTCCTTGGTGGGGGGCACAGAGGAAGGACCCAGGCCACATGGGGACAGCGGGGCTCCTGAGGAGGCGGGCTCCGAGCACGCCAGGGGCAGGAGATGCCAGCTGTCTGGGGACGAGAAGCTACATGGCCTGGAGAAGCAGGTGCAGGGAGATGTGTGGCACCCGGGCCCAGAGGAGTCAGGAAGCGACAGCAGCCCGGACGGCGTGGAGCCCGGCAAGGGCCCGTGAGCTCGGGCTGCGTTCCAGGAGCGACGCCGGCCTCTCCGGCTCCGGGTTGGATGTCAGCAGCAGGCTTGCCCCTCCCCCCTTTTCCCTGGGGAACTGCAGAAACCGCCTCGTCGACGATTTAATGAAATCGATGGCAGGAGGCAGGCAGACGGCGCGGACTCCCTGGGCTCGACTTCAAGGCTCCCCGTGTGGAATGGGCCCTGGAACCTCAGAAGGGAGTGCCAGTTCACGCCGTCACAGCCCTGGGCTCCCGTGGGGCCGGTGGGCCGCGGCGTCACCCTGGTCCACACCCGAGGCCCAGCGGGGGCTGCAGGGTGGCAGGGAGCATTCGACGGCTGTCTGGAAAGTGTCCAGCCGTGTACTATGCACAATAGAGGCCTCGATGGCTGGGTGTTTTCCGGACAGCCCGCGCGGACGGTCAGCCCTGAACCCTCGCATCCGTTAGGCACACACAGAGCAACACGCCGCCTCTCCACGCGCAGACGAGCACGCTTTCGTTCCGCTGGGAACGGCCCAAATCCGGTCTGGGGACAAAGCCCGACCACCCAGGCTGGGGTCGGTGACAGAGTCCTGGGCACGCTGTGGGCTGCGGCACCAGATGGCCTGGGTACAGCCCCAGCCTCACCTCCTCAGTGCCGGGACCCGGAACCTCCGCACTTCGTCTGTCTGTGTGTCTCTCCATCCACCCTCTGCTCACATCACCTGCCCGGGGAGATGCTAGGACCACGGGCCAAGAGGTGCCTGCCGAGTGCTCAGTACACGGCAGCTGCGGTCACTTCCGGGACCCCACAGCCTGGCGTGTCCAGTGTGCTGGCCCCTGGACATAGACTCGGTCCGGGGGGAAGCAGCTCGGAGACACGCTTTGGCTGGGGGGACCCACTCCCAGGTGAGGGCAGAGGTGCTGCCCTCTGGTGGTAGCACATGGGCACTGCACCGTGACGGCAGACACCTGTCTTCGTGCCCCCACAGGTGTGTCCCCTCGACCCGCATCGTCCCACCTGCCCGCCTGGCCCTGGGATCACGGCTGTGATTCCCGTGCACTGACGGGGCGGGCCTTCTACCCGCAGATGGACTCGTTCCTCCTGCCGGGACAAGCCTGCCCACGGCGCCTCGTGTAGGGCTTGGCCCCTCACCACGGCCGGCAAAGGCGGGGTGCTGCCGTTGCTGCTGCTGAGCGAGCGGTGGTCGGACAGGGGGCCCTGCCGGTCCACGGCCGTGGCCAGGACGGGAGCAGGGCCCGCGCGTGGCCACGCTCAGGGCAGGGTGGCACTGCTCTGACCACGGTTCCGTGTCCGGTGTGTGCATGTTACCGGAAGGGGCGAACTACCCAGAAAACGAGCCATCGGACCGTGAGGGGGCGTGGGGGAAGCGGCGCGCATGTCGCCGAGTGCAGAAAGCCGCGTGCCGTGTGGTGCCCACTGCGTGACATTCCGGAAGAGGCAAAACCGTGGGGACAGGAGCCACATCGCGGCTGCCAGGGACCGGGGTGGGGGAAGGACGGGATGACGGGGTGGCGCACGGAGGACTTTCGGGGCAGGGCGCCCGTCCGTGTGACACCGCACCGAAAGCTACACGCCGTCATACGTGTGTCCAAATCCACGTGCAGCACCCGCAGCGAACCCTGGCGTAACCCCGCGCTTCCGGCCACGTGCCCGCCCCCGCCCCCGCCCCCGCAGCGCGCACCAGCCACACCCACACGTTCCGCGTCTCGCCCCGTGTCCCCCACCCCTGCATCGCCCCCGGCACGGGGCCCGCTAAGCTCCTTAGTCAGGACGGTGACACGGCAGGCCGGCCCGCAGCGGGGTCTCCGGGAGGGTCAGTGTGTGTGTGTCGGGGGTCGGGGCTCCTCCCAGGGGCAGAAGCTGGGAGGAATGTGGCCGTGAGCAGCGCCCCGGACGCTGAGGCTGGCCACGGGGCTCCCGGCTGGCTTCCGCTGGCACTTCTGGAAGGTCCTGGGGTGCTTCAAGCTGCGAGCAGCTGGCCCCGGTGCCCTCGCCACCCCCGGCCCCAGAGTGTGTTATTTCATCCCCGGAAGAGCAGCCCTCCCTGCGGATCTCACGGCGGGTGTTCCAGAAGGCCAGGGCTTAGCAGGCACCTGGCCCACCCCCCGCCCCCAACGCACACGCAGGGGAAACGACGGGGCCCGGCAAGTCTGTGATTCCCAGGCCAGTGCTTGCCCCCAAGTCACACTGCCATGGGCCAGGGCGGCCACCACTGCATCAACAAGTGACCTCGTCTGAGTCTTCACCATATGCCCAGAGCTCAGGGCGCAGCAGATGTCCAATAAGTGTCCCTTAAATCTAATGAGAAACAGGAAACGCGTTTAGTGACCCCAGGGCCAGACAGTGCACGGGCAGGGTGAGGGTCATCTCAGTGACATCGTCTTCCCGTCCCTGGGCCAGGCGCTGTGCTCGGCGATTTCCATCAGTGACCACCATGACGGGCTGGCAGAGCTGAGTTGACCCGCCGTGACCCCCTCCCCAGGCTGTCTCACGTGGGACATCCCCAGTGTGGGCACCCTGCGGGCAGCAGGGCCTGCCGTTCGCCCCAGGTGTGCGCTGGCTTCCTGCCCAGGACTCTGAGGACGGGGCTGTAGCCTTGACCGGGAGACACTACCCGCCTGGATGGGGGGGCCCAGCTGCCCCACTGGACAGCACCAGCACCCTCAAAGAACCCAGAAAAGTCCTTGGTTTGAATCCAGCCAGAATGGCCACAGAGGGTCCGAGAGGTCACAGCCTTCCCAAGAGGACACTGTCTAGCCACTGCTATGTGCCGGCCACTCAGAGTTCAACTGTCCTGCTCCCTCTGCACACTCGGGAGCCACCCTGTCGTGACCGTGTCCCAGGTCTGCGAAGGTGCCCAGCGTGTGCTTCCGAAACAGCAGCTTTACAGAGACGTGCGTCACGGACCGGACCGGCGCCTGTGTGAACACACAGCGTGGTGGGCCCCCGTGCACTCACAACCAGGTGCACAACGTCTCCATCACCCCGAAAAGAAACCCCTTCACCCATCACACCCCACTGCCCTTCCTGCAGCCCCTGGCACCCGGTCATCCACTTCCTGCCTCTACAGACTGGCCCGTGCTGGCCGTTTCACGGAAATGGAATCGTACCGCATGTGGCCCGATGTGACCAGCTTCTGTCACTCGGCATCGTGTTTTCCAGGTTGTAACCAGTGTCAGTGCGTCACTCCTTTTCGTGGCTGAGTAATATTCCCACGCGTGGCCACACGCCACGTACCCAGACGTTGTGGGAGGCCTGGGGTTTCCACTTTGGGGCTATTAGGAACAGGCTGGTACGGCCGTTCACGCACAGCCCTGTGTGTGGACAGGGTCCCCCTTCTCCTGGGTACACACCTAGGGGTGAACGGCTGGGTGGTACGGTAACTCGGCACCAGCTGAGGTCCCCGCCGACAGCGCTGCAGGAGGGTCCAGCTCCCTCACACCGGTGTCCACACTGGCTACGGCTCGTCTTTTTGACCACAGCCATCCTAGTGGGCGTGAGGTGGCATCTCACATGGTTTGGTGTGCGTTTCCCTGGGGACCAGTGACGCAGGGCATCTTTTCGTGTGCCTGTTGCCATCTGTGTGTCTTTGGAGAAATAGCTACCCAGGTCCTTTGTCCATTTCATTTGTTGCTGTTTTTAATGGCTGATTTATAAGAGCTGCTTGTAGACGTAGACACGAGTCCCTCATCAAACGGTGGGCAAATACCATCTCCCCTTCTGCTTCCTTTTCTTCACAGTGTTTAATTTTGACGAAATCCACTTTATTTACGTCACGTCCAAGAAACCACTGCCTGATCCAAGGTCACAGAGATTTATTCCTGTGTTTCCCGCTACGAGTTTTAGGGTTCTGTTTTTTGTTTTGCAGGTTTAGCTCTTCCTGTATCTTTACCTAGATAGAGTGGCATTTCCTTGACTGCTATTTTTGTCACCAGATGCCGCTTCTTCCTCGGTGAATCGGGAACATCAGGGCTCACTTCACAGGGTTGGTGTCATTCTGCACATTCCTATCATTTGCTCTTTGTCATCGGTTACAGCACGAGAGGTGTGGGGGACACTGTGTACTCAGCTGCGCGCAGAGACCCACCCAACCTCCGGCATGGAAATTCCATGCCTCAGTTCTTGGAGGCCGCTGGTATTTCCAGAACAATCCAGGATACTGACCAGGCCGGACGGATGTTACCTGAGCCCCAGCTAACTGGTGCTGGAAGGCCAGGAGCGGGGGGCCACATGGCCAAGCCCCACCGGACATAAATATGGGGTGTCTGCTCTGCTCACTCACAACACCCGGGAGGGGGCCACCGTCATCAACCCCATTTACAGGTGGGGTCCGTGAGGGCTGCAGGGGCAGTGACGTGCCTGACCAGGACACAGCCACTGCCACTGCCCCAGCCCAGAGCTGCTCCTGTCGATAAAAGTGCTGGTGGGTGAGGCGCTGACCGGAGATGTGGACCAGCCGTCCTGGTCCCGCCTCGGGACAGAAAGGGGGACACCAGCGAGGGGAAGGCTCCGCCCTGCTGCCCCAGGAGGAGGTGCCTGCTGGGCACTGAGCCTCCTGCCGGACGGAGGGCTGAGGACCCCAGCTGGAGCCCCCAGGAGGCAGGACCCCGGTCTCTGCACACCC
Source organism: Lyroderma lyra (assembly GCA_004026885.1). Lineage (NCBI taxonomy): Eukaryota > Metazoa > Chordata > Mammalia > Chiroptera > Megadermatidae > Lyroderma > Lyroderma lyra. The sequence continues at coordinate 11,807 of PVJL010017737.1, forward strand.
CGGGCTCATGGAGGCTCCCGTGCACCAACCTCTGCTGCTCTGGGGCGCAGCTCCCTCCCCGGGCCACCTGCCCTGCCATCTCACTCCGCCTTGTGTCCTCTGTCCCGGTCCAAGTCCCCGGAGCCTTCTTCCCTGTCACCCCCACCCCAGGGCACCCTGTCAACACTCGGGGTCTGAGTAGATGAGAAGGTACCGTATTTTGCCGTGTATAATGCACACCATGTTTTTGACCCAAACTTTCAGGGAAAAAAATTATTTCCTTTTAATTTTTTAATTCAAATTTTTATTTGTTTATATTTAGATACTTGTTTTTTGCATTCTAGAGGAATTTTAGCATTGATTTTTTTTTTAACATATGATGGTACAAGAAATTTTATGTAACAAATAATTACAAAACACAAGGACAGATATAAGGTACAAGAAATTCTATGTATCAAATATTTTTATATATAAAAAACAATGATCATATTCCCGGGTATTATTTTGCGTACGGATATCATTATTGATTTCTAGGGTTACACTTTTAACACATCAGCATAAATAAAAGAATTAAAACCACTTACACAGGCACGGAATGAGCACTGCCCACGGATAATGCTCAGCCCTATTTCCCCTCGTAAATACGGGGCAAAAGTGCGCGTTATCCACGGCAAAACTCTGTTTCGTGTCGGCCCCACGAGGACCGACGTGCACGCGGTGCTCCTTAGAGCAGGTCCCTCAGCCTCCGCCCCGCTGACACCAGGGGCCGGGCACCTCCGTGCTGGGGGCACGTCCTGTGCAGCATCCCAGCCTCTACCCCTCCCCGAGCTCTGACAACCGTCTCCAGACACGGCCACGTGGTCCCTGGGGAGCAGAGCCGGCCAGGACCCGGCGGGGCAGGGGCTGGTGCAGTGTCCGAGGGCCCAGGGACCCTGCCCGGACCGTGGGGTCAGAGGGCACTGAAGCCTGGCCTCGGCTCTGGCGCCCAACGCGCCCCCCGCCTCTGTGAACGGGGTCCCCCCACCGGGCTGCCATCTAGAGCAGGTCCCAGAGCCCGGCTCCCGGTCGGGGCTCACAGCGCTGGCCCTCGTACGTTCAGCAAGCGGCAGGCTCGGTGACACGGTCTCCTTTCACGTCAGGCCCCCAAAGCCTGGCCCTGGGGCGCAGGACTCGAGGGAGAAGCGTGCGCCTTCCGCCCCAGCCCGCAGGGCGGCCCGGCCTTACCTGGCCCTCCTCCGGGCGTCCCCATGGCGGAGATGGCGGGCAGCAGCCGGACCGCCGCGGGAGCCTGTGGCCGGCGGGGCTGCGGACGGGCACGCCAGAGGGTCACGCGGCAGCCGCCGCCCTGCCAGCTCCTAGGCACACCTGTTCCCCGGGCGTCCGGGAAAGGGACTTGGGCACGACACGGGGGGCGGGGCCGGGGGCGGAGGCCGGGTGCCGCGGGGGGGGGGGGGTGCACGGCCTGTGCCAACGTCCTGGCGCTGCCCCCTCGCCCCTCGCACTGGGGCTCCCACCGCGCACGTTCCTGCACTCACAGTGCTGGGGGCCCGAGGGCCGTGGCCTCAGGGTGCCGGCAGGGCGGGGCCCCCCGGAGGCTCCTGGGCTGTGGCCGCATGGCCCCCGTCTCCGCCTCCGTGGTCACGTGGCCTCCCCCTTGTGTCTGTGTGACCTCTCTGTCCCAGCTCGCACAAGGGCTTTGGGACCCACCGGAACCCAGGATGACTCCGTCTCCATCCTCATCTTCAGAACCTCTGCAAGGACCCTTATTCTGAACAGATCACACGCTGAGGTTGCGGATGGACATGAACTTGGGGGGACCTACCTAACCCACGGCACAGCCCCAATGTGCCAGAGGGAAAACAGGCTGGGGAAGCTCGGGTGATGACAGGAGGCTCCTGGGCGTGAAAGGCAGGGCTGGGTCCCTGCCCAAGCCTAGGTGACTGCACAGTCCCTGAGGGATCCCCTCCTCTCCGGGGCGCCCCTCTGCTGGCTTCGGCTTTGCAATCTCGGGAAGCAGAGGTGTTCTGTGACCCGTCCTCCTCGTGCTCAGCACCGCCCTGGATCGGGCACGCGCCCAAGGCCAGCCGGTGGGCACATGACGTGTGCAAATCCGGTCGTCAGACCTCGGGTCAGGGTCCGCAGCAAAGAGGCTCTGGGGCAGCCCCGTTAAGAACAAGCCGTGCTCTATGCCACTTGGTCCTCGGAGCAGCCCCGGGGGGTTGGGGGGCCGCGTTTCCTGAGACGGCCCCTGGCAGGAAACTGTCCTGTCCACCCTAAGGAGTACGCAGCAGGTGTCGGCAGGCTGCTGTCCCATCTGACTCTCAGAGGTCACACCCAGGGGACAGGGATGGTGACCACAGATCACCACAGGAGGAGGCCTGGGGCATCACTGCCAAGGCCCAGGGGGACCAACAAAAGGGACCAACACACCACGCATCCAAGGCAGAGGCCCACGCAGCCCCTTCTGCTCATAAATGAGAAGAGTTTCCTATTCATTTATTCTGTCACCTGTGTCCTGCGGCCCTGTGCCCAGCTCAGGGCAGAAACGATGCCGGTGACAATGACAACAGCCCAGGCTGCACTCACAGCAGGTCTCACGTGCTGCCTCCTGCCCGGGGCAGGAACCGTGCCCTTATGTCACCACTGAAGCAAGTGAGCAGAGATAGCAGTGTCCTACCCACAGAGGTCCAGGGGTTCAGTGGCTCCCAGGGCCGAGGGGAGGAGGGGGTACCTGCACCCTGCTCCTCCCCGCTGGTTCTAGAGAGGGCAGCAGGGCAGCAGGGCAGCAGGGTCTGGGCTGCACAGGTCTCCGAGGCTTAAGCAAATGTGCAACTTGCACATCTCACCCTCGGCCGCGGTTGGCTGGGCTCTAGGGGAGCCGTCCTCTCCCCTCCCAAACACTGCAGGGTGAGCCCCTCTTTTCCTCTGGGGATGCGAGGGGAGGAGGGGAGGCCAGAAGCTCTGTCCAGCAGATGCTCAGGAGGCGTCATGGAGACGCAGGGCTGGGGCCCAGAAAACCCATAAACCTTGGGGTCAAGGGCGCTGAGGACACACACTTGGAGCCAGGTTCTCTGTCACTGGCCAGTGGCTTCCACGTTGTTCCGACATCAGCACACAGGAAGCGACATGCACATTGGATGGTGGCCCCCCCACACAGGTGGGGACAAGACAGCTTCCTGTTCCATGACCGTGCATTTGCCCACGGGGCTGGTTTTGGCCAATGTCACATAGGTGGAGGTGACACTGTGCCTTTGCACAAGCACACTCCCGGCCGGGCGGTGGGTCCCAGTCACCCCACCAAGCAGACACCCCCCACGGTGGCCTGCTCAGCGGAGGCCTGGCCAGTCCAAAGGCCTGGGGCAAGGAAGGCTGCTTGCTGACGGACGTGTCACACGCCGGGGCTGTTCGTTCCGCGGTGCACCCGCTCCCTGTGGCCGCGGTAACACACGGCCACCCAAACCACAGACGTGTACTCTGTCCCGGTCTGGAGGCCGGATGTCTCTCTGCACGGAAGCGAAGGGTCCACAGGCCCACCGCCTTCTGAGGCTGTGAGGGGACCTGTTTCTGCCTCCTTCCGCTTCTGGTGGCCCCAGGCATCCTTGGCTTGTGGCTGCATCGCCCCCAGCCCCACCTCTGGGGTCACATCATGGCCTTTGCTGTGTGTCTGTCTGTGGCCTCCCTCTGCCTCCCTGCTGGGAACAGTCCCTGCATTTAGGGCTCAGGCAGATGATCCAGGATCAGCACCCCAACCCAACTTAATCCCACCTGCGAAGCCTCGCTTCCACATACCGCCCACTCACAGGGTGCGGAACGAGCACCCGCTGGACCCCGGGGTCCTGTCTCGGCCTACCACGTGGGGCATCGTCGCTCTGACACGGAGAGACGCAGCACGGCTCTGTCCATCAGACAGCACGGGCCCGGACTCCTTGTGATGTGCTCAGCTATTTCCTATTCAACTCCACTTCTTACATAACGCTGCTGTGACCCACTAATCTGATTTCGTGCCCACAAATGGGTCGCCACCTGCAGTGTAGCAAGTTCTGTGCTAACCCTACACTGCCAGGGTGGGGACCCGAGCGAAGACCATGACGACTTACAGGAGAGACAGAAACGTGCTCTTTCCGCACAGCGAGCAGGGCCGGACTGACAGGTGCCTGGAGGGATGCCCCCACCTGGACGAGGGGTCCCACCACCGGGCCTCATGGACGATCCTCCCCCAGCCCCCCGACAGTAGCCTGCACCCCACAGCAGTCTGACTCACCAGGGGGCTTGGGAAGGAGTTTGGACCAGGAAAGGGGGTACATCTGCAATGACCCTATTTCCAAATAAGGCCACGTTCTGAGGTCCTGGGTCAGGGCTTCAGCAGCGATCCAGGGCTCCCAAAGGTAGAGGGCACACAGGGGACCCCCAGGTACCTACAAGGAGTGGGCTGCAGCAGGAGCCCCCCCACCCAGACAGCAAGGGTGGGGCTCACCGGCAAGATGGCAGTGACACTGCACTTGGAAGACTGGGAAAAGGCTAAGGACAGGGTGGGACAAGCCCGAGGAGCCCAGAGCGAGGGGAGGCTGCAGGGAGGCTAAGGGGGGACTCGCTTGCCAAGATGAGGTGTTTTGCCTGATTTCATTCATGGGGTCTCGGGCGGCCCCCAGAGCAGGGTGCGCAGGGAGAGTCAGCCAGTGAGGGAGACGGGTGGGAGGTGATGGAGTCTCTGCGTCCCCAGGGCCTGCCTTCTGCGCCCAGCCACACCTCTGCAAACCACCTCCTGGTGCCCCGCCCCCCACTGTCCCCCACACCCCCCCCAGGACCCCGCTTGGCAACGCCACCCCAGGCCCAGAGCAAGAGCGGCCCATGCCCTGCCTGGCCCATGCGGTGCACATACCCATCCGCCTCCTGAGTCAATAAAGACAGACAAGCAGCCCCATAGAGAACTAAGCCACGCGGGGACAGGAAATTCACAGAAACGCCCGGCCGGAAACGCAGGGAAACGCCCCTGGGCACCCCAGTACTGGGGGGGCGACAGAGCGGGGCGGGCCCTCCCCCCCAGTTCGGCAAATATGGCGGACTCTGTTCTGCGCGGGGCTGGGGGGCGAGGACGAGGACGAGGGGCTCGCGTGCTCCCTTGGGTGCAGGTGTCACTGGGGCAGCCCCGGGCACAGCGCCTTGGCAGAAAGTAGTCCCAGCTTCCACTGCCAAGCACAGCTCTTCCGGGTGCGAAGACGTACGTGGGCGTGCCATCGCGCCGATGACATCACCCGACTCACAAGGACACGTGCTGCACGTCCGCGAGGTCCCCAGAGGGGTCAAAGTCGCGGAGCGGTGGGTGCCAGGGGCGGCGGGGGCAGGTTGAGTGGGACAGTTTCCCCTGAGAAGCAGGTGACGGTGGGGCGGCCCTGTGAACGTCCCCAGTGCCACCGAGCTGCCCACTGGAACCAGCCGGGAGGGTTTTGCAGGATGCGTGGTGCCACAGCAAGAGGCGTTTTTAATGCGGGAAGAAAGCCACACCCCGCCTAGTGTCACCTCAGCGCTGCTGTCCGGGGACGGGGACTGCTGTGGGGACGTCGCGGGAGGGAAGACATGGCCCGGGGCCCGCCGCCATCCGGAGTCGCGAACCGTTTCCGCTATGCTCGTCGACCCTGTCCTGCAGGCAACGCGGGGACCCCTGCTGCTGCTCCCACCGCCCCTGAGGACTTGATGACGATCAAATCGCCTCCCCAAAGTCAAGGGACCCCAGAAGAGGCTGTGTCCCGCTCTGCAAGGGCCCTCGTGGCCAGGG
>PVJL010017738.1:0-17570 GCA_004026885.1 Lyroderma lyra
CTTTCAGTTTTATATTCTGCATATGAGTGAAATCATGCAGTTCTTTGTTTTTTCTGTCTGGCTTATTTCACTTAGCATGATGATCTCCAGGTCCATCCATTTTGTCGCAAATGGCAATATTTCATCTTTTCTTACAGTTGAGTAATATTCCATTGTGTATATGTACCACAGCTTCTTTATCCAGTCATCTGTCGCAGGGACCTTTTGTTGTTTCCATGTTTTGGCCACTGTGAACAGTGCTGCAATGAACATTGGGATACATAAGTCTTTGCGGACAAAGGTTTTCAAGTTCTTTGGGTAGATTCCCAGAAGGGGGATTGCTGGGTCAAATGATAGCTCCATTCCCAATTTTCTGAGGAACCTCCACACTGCCTTCCACAGTGGTTGTACCAGTTTGCACTCCCACCAGAAGGCAAAGAGACAGCCAACTGAATGGGAAAAAATATTTCCTTTGATTTTGAATGATAGTTTTGCTGGTTAGAATAATCTTGGTTGTAGGTCCTTGCTTTTCATCACATTGACTACTTTTCTGCCAATCTCTTCTGGCACAGAATCATGAATACATTAAAAATATGAGGACTATATGGAAAGTATCCAGCCATGTAAAATGAAAAATAGAGGAATTTATGGCTGATTTTTCCCAGACAGCCCTTGTATTCCCATGAGAATAAGAAGTAACAGCTTCAAAATTGGGGATTTTAGGTGATTTTTAAGTTTCATGGAGATGTTTTACTTTGCTCTGTTGTAGTTACAAGTTATATTGTACTACAGGCAGATGCCAGGGCTCATTGTCAATTACTCTATGCATGCAAATATGTATGTATTGACTACCTCTGTCTATGTATGTATCTATGAGTCATCCTCCTACCTATCTATCCATCTATTATTAATATCAATATCTATCTCTATCATCTATATACCTAATCTACCTTTATAGCTCTGATTCACGTATCATTTACCTATGTATCCACCCATCTATATACATTCTTTCCTCCCTGAGAATAGACTCTGAGATAAAGATAAGGGTGCAAGAAGTTTATTTAAAAATACTCTTAGGATTTACACTCATAGATGTGAAGAAGTAGGACTGAGCAGTAGAAAAAGCTGTATTACGGGGAAAGCATAACAAAAATGCCAACTGATGCCACAGGGATCTTTGAAGCTTGGATGGTATTGAAGAATTGTACTGAGTTGGGGCAAGGGAATCAGGGTTTTTAAACCCTGATGTAAACTAATTGTTGGATATAGGTTGCCTTTAAGGAGAAAGCATGGCTTTGGACAAGAAAAACTTTCTTCAGCTAAAGGGAATTCCAGGGGAGGTGTGAGAGCCTTTTGTTAACTGTTGGTCATGAACCTAGCATTTGGTAGAATAGGCCCTTCAGTGTTGAAAGTGAGAGATACACTCATGATGTGTATATATTTATTTCCAAATTGCACACATTTTCTTCTTCAATTCATATATTTAATATTTTCAAAGTTAATTTTGGTTTAATTTTAAAGTAAAAAATAAATAAATATTGACGTTTAAATATATTTTACCACATCTCAAAATATTTTATTGTGTATGTCCTACTTGGCAATTAATTCTCCAGGTAAAGATAATTATTTTCATAGAGCTTATTCTGCTAATCTATTGACTTATGCTTCTTTTTGATACAAAGATATTTGGTATGCTTTATAGAGATATTTAAAGACTATAAGAATATAAAAAAATAAAGTTATCAGGACAAATGGAAAATTAAACTAGTAAAAAATATATAAAAACAGTAGTGAAACTAAATAAGAAAAAAAAGATTCAGGTAAAAAGGAGGCCATACCATTCTCTACTTACAAGATATGAGGTGCAAATTTGTTGCTGAGTTTCCAACAAAAGAAAATAGAATCTATCACAAGGTAAATATTCATGACTTTAAACTATACCTAATGCTCATGAGAATTGTAAATTCTCCTCATAATGATAACTTAAATAAATTTTACCTGTGGATCTCCATATGGTTTGTTTTTTCAACAAAACTTTATACTTATATGCAAAGTTCCACACACAATGCAGTAGAGGAGGTAAGATTGTAAACTGTTGAATATAACTGAAGAGACTATATAATATAATGAAGGTAGTAGCAATCAATGCAGACTGACATAACCAAGATGATTCATATAGGAAATAACATATAAGCTAAGCATTAATACATGATTAAGAGAGGTGACAATTATTTTGCAACAAAGTGCAGTTGGAGAAGCTACCATATATAAATGTTAATATGGGAAAAATGGAGTAACTCAGTCTCTCTCACTGATTTCCACCAGAGTGACGCACACCTGTTAGGTAACCATGACTTGCACTTTCCCAGGCGGCAGCCATTTTGTTGTTTATGCACCATATGAGCTTGCTTCTTGGCTGCCTGCCACTTTTGTTCTCTTCCCTGTATATAAGGATGGGCGCTATGAACTATTGAGGGTCAACTCCCAGATAGTTTTGTTGTGGCTTTGCTTTTGGAATAAAGACTGTTTAAGTTGCCTTTTTCTTTAGACTGTCCAGATTCAATATGAACCTTCCTGATATTAGTCATTTGCAATACACTTAGTATCATGAACAGGATCCACAACAGATGGGTGTGGAGCCTATGGTATCCCCGGAGGGTGAGATTGAGGGGTGGCCTGCTGTCATTGCCAAGGTTTCCAGGCAGGACAGTTTTCAGTGGTGGTACACCCAGTTGAAAGAACACATGCAGAGCTGACATAGGGGACCATAAACAAGCCAGCAAGCAAGCTACTTTATTGCGCACCTGGGACTATATATACGTATTCACACAAAAGTGGCATCTTGCCGCATGTGCTCAGTAGTAGTTTGGGTTTTCATGGCAGTACATGCATAGTAACTGTCAGCCCTAGGAATTCCTCAATCCCAGACATGTACTGATTATACCAAGGTCAAGCCTGGGCAGCGGGCCTGGCTTTAACCCTTTACAGTGGGCTTAGCTTTAACCTTCTGGGGACTGACACTCCACCCCTACAGGGCCGCCACATGGGACTTTGCCCATAATGCATAGCCTTGAGCCCACAGCACACAGCAGCAATATAGGGAACAGCAAAATACTACCAGACTGCTAGCAATAATCGCTAGGATCATTAGTATCCACTGCCACGTGGAACCTAAGGAATTCCACCAAGTAGGAGGGGTTAGCACATGGGTAACACTTTGACACAAGTGTGGGGGTGATATGGGTCAAACAGAGTAGCCATCCCCCCACTTCACTAAAGGACTCTCTTTTCCTTGTTCTTTAGCTCTCAGTTTCACCTTTTTCCTAATCTAAAGTCTTAATCACTCTCCTTATCAATTTTCTCTGGCTCCTCACTCCGAGCAACAGACGTCCCCCATGGGTAATTTCTCCAAAACTTGTAACTCATGTCTCCAGTTTGCTGACTACAATCACTGCAGGCAAGCACCACTTCCAGGCCTTTCTGGACCTAGACAAGGGATAACACCTGAATGACCAGTTGGGCCAGAAGTCAAAAAACTGCAGGCCCAATGAACTCTCCATTCTAAAACCATCTAGTGACAGGGGCTTTAAAACCTATTTCTTAGATCAATGCCTTTAAAACTACTAACTAAATTAATTTCTCTTCATCAGGATACAAGTGGTGCCCCGGCAGGACTTCCGGCCCATCTTGACCAAAGGAGTCAGTTTGGCGGATCTCGAGACCCCTTCCCCTCTTTAGATCAGACAGGGTGAGAGCTCCGTGGATCCCCAATAGGTAGAGACAACAACCATTTTCAGCAGGAAGCAGATACAGAAGATGAGACCTCCACCCCCTCAGCTTTCCATGGAGATTTGTGGGGATCACATCTCTCAAGAGGATGTGAGGAAGGCAGATAGAATAGGGAAATCTCGACCTCCCCATGAGACTGCCTGCTGGAATTGTTATGCCTAGATACCACCCTTTCACATGTAATCCCTGTCCCGGACTAGGAGGAAGTTCCAGACAAAGACAAGGAAGTCAGAGGGCCCAAGAAGCCCACCAGCTTGGGCCAGCTCCTAACACCTGTGCAGTGAGAATTACCTGAACCTCATTATACCATCATTGTAATATCATACATATGCCCGGAAGTTCATTACAGACTGAACTCTGGGAAAGGACATGCGCAGTCAGAAGGTGTTATGAAATAGATCTCACGTCAATCAAACTTGTCAATCAAGAGACCCCACGCCCAGAGGTGTCTCCCCCAAAGACAAAATAAAAGCCCCAAAGCCTCATTCATTGGGGCTCCTGAGCCACTCTCCTTGCTCAAGCCCGCTCCTACCTCTTTGGAGTGTACTTTCCCTTCAATAAACTATCTCTTTGTTTCACCTCTTTACTTTTGTGTGTGTCTCGTTCAATTCCTTGCTTAAGATACCAAGAACCTGGACATCATGTCGACAAGGACACCCCATTTTCCGGTAACAGGGGCACTCAACCAGCAACGTGATTAGCAGCTGAGCGGTGTTGTTTTATACATAACGGGACTTGTTCCCATAGTTTTACATGTTTTTCCACCACTCAACCCCACCTATTAGTTATTGTATAACCAAACAGGTTATTATGGTTTTTGCGGAGCAAATTGTCCATTGTCTGGCAACGTTGGTCTCATTTAGTGGTGTTGTTTTATGTATGTAACCATGTCCAGTTGTTTAGGGAAGCCTGGTGAATCACCACAGAAGCCCCTCAGCTGTCTCCACCAGTATCTTTGTGCAGTTCCAGTAGTGGGAAACGTTATGAACCTGAGCAAAAGTATGTGTCCAGGACAAGGTACTATTGCCTGCCATTAGCCTGGGCAGTAGGACAAAGGAGATAGTGACACCATTAAAGGAAGATCTTTACCCTCAGGTAAAATACAGGCAATGTGTCCATCTTGTGACAACAACGTGGCCGGTAAGGGCTTTGCCCCTGTCTGTGGCATCTGAAACCAAGACCATAACCAGACTTTTACAGGATACCTTGATTGGATGGTTATAACATTAGGACCTGTTATGGCTTCACAGGCCAAAAGGGCAGCATAAATGGCAGCTAGCTGTTATTTTTGTGAGGGAATAGTGAGCTTCCACCCGTTTTTATAACTGAGACTGAAAACCAATGGACACTTTATGAGTCCCATGTTTTTGCCATAAGCCCCATCCAAACCCATTGTCATCAACTGACACCACTAAAAGGAATAGTAGGGTGGTATTAACCACCCATAGGGTTTGTGCTTGACCCATTGTCTGTTTGGTGACTCGAAATGACTATTTTATCTCAGGGATCCAATTCCAAGTAGTCCCTCACTATATCAGGTGATGTAAGGGGTGAGTTACAGTGGCTAAATGAGGAATAAACACCCTCCAATAGCCCACAAACCCAAATAGGTCTGCCATTGTTTTATTGTTGTCAGCTGGATATATGTCTGTATTTATTTATGACTGTCTCTGGCATAACCTTAGTGTTACCCCACCAGACAACTCCCAAGAATTTGACAGACAACCCGGGACCTTGGACTTGTCTTCGTTGATGGCCCAGTCCCAGGTTTTGAGGGCTTTTCATAGACTAGTGGCCACAGTTTTGAGCTCTGCAAGAGAATCAGAAGTTAGCATTATATCATCAATATAATAGAACAGATGTTCCTCTGTTGGCTTCCACCAGGTGGCCAAGTCCTGAGCTACCAGTCCATGGCACAGGGTGGGACTGTGCAGATATCCCTGGGGAAGCACCAGGAAAGTCTAATGTCATCCTTTTCCCGTGAAGGTGAATTGCTCTTGACTATCCGGCACTATATTTATGGAGAAAAAGGAATTTGCCAAATCCACAACAAAGTGATACTGTCCCAGTTCATGTGTGAGTTTGTCCATAAGATCCATAATATTGAGCACTCCTGCATGCAATGGAGCATCACTTTGTTCAGCTCCCGCTAGTCCACAGCCATCCGCCAGGAGCCGTCAGGGTTTCTCACTGGCCATACAGGAGAATTGTAAGGGCTGTTCGTTGGGCGGATTATCTGGGGTTCTTCAAGCTTGAGAATGGAACGACCAATCTCTTCATGCCCTCCTGGTAGCTGATATTACTTTGCATACACAACACGGGTAGGCTGGGGCAATACCTAGGGGGCATGATGGGGATGCCCCTCAACAATAGTCTTTACCACTCGTATATGAATGTAAAATTTTTCCATCATTGTCAAAATTACCAATCCTTGCAGCACATCCACCACTAGAATATATTCTGCAATAGTGGAGACATAGACTTTAGTCTTGTGGGGGCAATCGCCCTATGCTCAGGGTCACAACTGCTTGTTTGACCCCTATCATCCGGCCTCCATATCCCTCCATGGTGGCCATAGGACTGCTAAAGCAATCCAGATTTCCATACAGCGAAGTGCTATCAGCTCCAGTGTCCACAAGAGCTAGTACCCGCTGCACATTATGGGGGGGACCAGTAAACAGCAAGTTCAACATGTGGCCTCTGGTCCCCCAGGTCCCCCTTCAACCAGGTACCTTGTCCAGACCCCTAGTCTGGGTAAACATCAGTCAGTCTCAACTCCCAAATCAGGAGTGTAACAGCGGGCAGGGGAGTAAACTGCTGCTCAGGTGTCAGCTGCTTCCCCAGAGCCGGCAGCACCCCTGTAGGCTGATGCTCTATGTTCTCTGCGGCTACCCCCACAGCTAATAGACCAAACCACATCTGCTTCCAGCTCACTCTCACTGCAGGCTGAATGCCACCCTTTTGAGCTCCTTTATTCTTTGGGTGTCTTCTGGGTGGGGACCCCTTGGGGCCCTGTACTGGCCTCACCTGGCCGCCTTTTTTCTTTTGCGTCACTTCCCCATCCCCCAATCGAGCTAGGGCGGCTGTTAGTTCATGCCCCCGCTGATCTACAAAGGGAGCCAGAAGAGCCGCCATAGTCCCAAAAGTTCCTGGGGGTCCTGATGCTAGGATGAGGTCCTTCATCCCAGTGGTGAAAACTCCTCATCAGGGCTATTGTAGCATATCTGAAACATCATCTGCTGCATGCCCAACTCCCGTATGATTTGCACTAGGTCCAAGAATGTAGGCCAATTAGTTGCTCACAGTCTCAGGCAATTCACCGGCATCTGCCCAAACTGTTCAGGCCACTGCCATTAACCAATTGATCAGGGAATGATTCCCTGCATCATAGTTAGTATGGGCAATATTTTGTAGCCTTTGCCTCAAGGAGGGGAGTACTGTAATGGAGGCCAGTTGGGACATTTTATCAGGGGACAACTCTGTTCCTTCTGCCCCCTTGTCCCATAATCTCAATAGCCAGCCTGGTACCATTTCCCCAGCCCTTTGTCATACCTGCTTCATCAATTTCTGTAATTTAGTGGGCAAGTATGAAGTTGTCATATGCTGCTTGGCCTGGGGGGCCCTCTGTGACTGGCCTCTTGGCCCCATTTGCTGCTCCAGCTCAACCTTCTGTTGCACTAAGGGCCCCCCAGGCCCTTAGTGCAATATAGATATTGGGTTATATACCCTAGAGGACTGTACAGACTCCTCTGAGGCCTGCAGCATACGTTCAGAAGCTGCCAGGCGCTCTTCCAGCATTTCCTCCTGGTGCTGCAACTGGTGTACCTGTTGAGCTTGCTCCTGCATCTCCTGGCTGGTGTGCCACAGCACTGCCAGAAACATCTGGGCTACCCGCCGGCCACCTCCCGGTGTGCTGGAAGAAAATTCAGCTCCATAGATTCCAGGTCCTTCTTGATATCCTCAGGTGTTGGCCTAATCTCATTCCAGTCTTCTGGAGCTGTCCATGTGGCCAGATATGTGGCCACTGGGTACCATAGGGAGGTGGGAGGCCACATTTCTTCCACCTGGGGACCCTCAGAGGTGCTGGGGATAATGCTCATCTCATCCTGCCTACTACACCAAATGTCATTGCCAAGATTTCCAGGCAGGACAGGTTTCAGCGGTGGTACACCCAGTTGAAAAAACACATACAGAACCAACAGAGGGGGACCATAATCAAGCCAGCAAGCAAGCTAGCAAACAAGCTACTTTATTGTGCACTTGGGACTATATATACATATTCAAAAAAAGTGGCTTCTTGCCACATCTGCCCAGTAGTAGTTGTTTGTGTGGAGAAGGCTCTCTAGGGGCTGGATGAGACCTTTGACAAGGCGAGCACTTGCACGGTGGCTGGGCTGGGGGATGGCTCTTTTTTACAGACTTGCAGGCAGAGTCAGAGGTGATTCTGCTAGAAGCAGCATTAGTCTTGGTGCTCCAGACCAAGCTGGACCTGATGAAGATGTAGGTACAATCTATGAAGAAGACCAAGCAGCCCCAGGCACTGCAAACCAAGCTGGATTCCTTGGTTAGGAAAGGGGCTTGTTGGGACAGGATGGAGGAGGGCCAGGAGATCTTTGACTCCTTCAAGTGCACGATTAAGGTGGTCCAAGCTCTGTGAGCTGCACATACATGTCGTTGCAGAAGGCTTTGACTGGGGCCTATGACAGCATTCTGAGTGCTTGCAACAGCCCATAGGTCCTGGTCCCAATTATAGAATGGGGTGAGGCTGTTACTCTTTGGTGAAAAAGCAACTGGCGGCTGTGTATGCTGCCCTTCTGGCAATTGAAAGCATTACAACTACTGCTCCTGTGACTGTATGGACCACATATCCTATCATAGGGTAGACATGTGATTGGGCCACAAAACCATGTAGTGGCACTGCCAAAACACCTATGCAGGCAAAATGGGAGGCATATTTACAAAAAAACACAGTTCAGCAATAATCCCTTGAGAGCTGAACTCCAAGAGGTCCTTGGGTCTGTGACTTACGTGGCTATGGGGGAGCCAACCTCCCAACACTTGGAAAGTGTGTCAGAGACCAGCCCCTTCAGGGAAGGGCAAGCACCCATCCCAGGAGATGCTTCGTATACAGATGAATGTAACAGGGGTCAGCCCTCACAGTGGACTGCAATTGTCTTTTATCCTCCTACTGAAACAATTTGGTAAGATAAAGGTACCAGGCAAAGAAGTCACTGGGTGGAAATACAGGCTATATGGTTAGTGGTTACTAATGAGCCATCCTCATTGGTAGTCTGTACTGACAGTTGGGCAGTATTCAGATGCTTGATGCTCTGAATTACCACTTGAAATCTTAACCACTGGATGGTGATGCACCAACCACTCTGGGAATCAAGTCATGTGTCAAGACCGATTGACCCTAGGGCATCAGGAACAGGTGGTGGTTTATCATAGGATGCTCCCCTTTGTCCCAGCTGGACAACAATGTGGCAAATACCTTGGCAAAGGTGGGATGGTTAGAGACCACTCCTGTTGGAGATGTGGTGCAATGAATGCACCAGTGCCTCCTCCATATTGGACAAAAGACAATGTGGGCAATGATAAAGTCATGGAACTTGCCAATTATTTATGCTGATGTGTTCATGGCTTGACAGCAACATGCTGTCTGTTCTAAGGAACATCCCCAAAGGCAGGTGGCCTCAAACAGGCAGCTCATGCAGGGCCAAACTCCTCTGACTTGATGGCAGATTGACATAATAGGCTCCCTGCCCGACTCAGAAGGGTATCGATATGCTGTGACTGGTGTTGATACTGTGACAGCGCTTTTGTCTCCCAGATCAACATGCTGGGAGTGCCTCTGTGTTGCATATGATCGCCTGTTAGTCACTGAAAGTGACAACAGCACCCATTTTACAGACACCCACGTACAACAATGGGCTAAGGACATGGGGATAGGGTGGAAATTCCACATTCTTTATCAGCTACAGGCAGCAGGAATAATTGAGTGATACAACAGACTGCTCAAACTCGGCTTACACAGTCCAGAGCAACCCAGTCCCTGGCAGGATAGACAAAATGGCTGAGTGCCAGGCTAGTGTCCCTGTTGGAGGCAGTCAGGTGGCCTGGCTCCAATAGGGGCACTCTTTCACCCAACAGCAGCCCCTATTCAATTGCAGATACAAACCAAGGATGAATTGCTGAACCTGGTTCCAGCCAGAAACAACACCTTGCTGCTGGCCCCTAGTGGTCTAGCCAGGGGACAGTGGGTTACTTGGACATAGCCTTGGACTATACAAACTCCTCATATGTGATAAGTGGCTTTGTTGGCCCCTTGTGGGAAAGGTTTGGAGAGTGACTTACAAATAACCCCTTAGGTAACTGGATAATGGCCCACTCAGATAGAAGTGTACTGCCCTGGAGTGGGGTAGACAGAGCTACATTGCTAAAGGTGATGTTTAATATCTCCTTGTGGCCTGTTATGAGTTTTCCCATTCTTTTACATGTTGAGTGCACTGATATGATTGTGCAAGCCAAGCAGGTTTTGTACCAGCACCCTGAGAGCCACCCCTGCCAGCCACTGTGCTGTTGGCTGAAAAAATACTTGCATTCTTCCAGAGGACAGAGATCTGCCTCTTCTAGTGCCTATAACTTCACTTTCTTTCCACCCTTAGTGTTGTGTGTGAACTAACACCTTAGTGGAATGGGTGCATACTCTGGACACAGTGTTCAACCAGTCAGCATGCTGGGTTTGTACAGAGTTGCTACTCACTGTGACTGGCAGCCTCCCATGAAAGATAAAACTAGCTACTGTTCAGAATTGGACTTAGTTCCATCACTGGACTGCTAAAGATCCCACACCTACATAAAATATGACCAGGTGGGAGATCTTGGCTGTAACCCAGGAGCAAATAAGCACAATTTGCCACTGGCTTGGTTATCTGTTCAGGATGGCCTGAGATGGCTCACAGCTTCAGCTGTGGATCTTTCTGTTAAGGCACCAGTGTGTATAACTTGTACACTAGAAGAAGGTATGAATGTGGGCTGGACTCCCTCTGATCTTTGTGAGGAAGTCTCAAGGGACACCATTATGTCTTGGCATAGTACCCCCAACCACTACAGTGCCTATCCTGCCCAGTGGGTGAGGTTATGGGTGTGTGGGCAGCATGGCTGGCCCTATCTGCCTACAAATTGGACTGGATCTGTACCTGGGGATGGCCATAGGTCCCAGGCCAAGTCCTCCCCATTCTGGGTAGTAAACCCGGTAATTGGGGCACCTTCAAAGCTTGCCGCAGGGTGAAGTACACTGCATGGTGATTCTACCCATTGGCTATATTTTTTCCTCAAGAAGCTAGCATAGTAAATCAATAAAAGATAACTGCCTTGACTTTGCATAAGGCTTGTGCTTTTAATGAAACCTGCAAAGCATTATTATTTTTGAATGCAGAAGTCTATCAAATGCTCAAATTTGTGTTGCAAAATCACATGGCCTTAGACATTCTTACTGCTTCTCAGAGAGAAGTTTATGCCTTGATCAGCACTGAATGTTGCATATATATCCCTGATGAACAGCATAGTGTTAATCAGGCATTAAAAGCCTTAGCTGCAGAAACTCAAAGCATTGAGTGTCTGGTGAGGGATACCCACTGTGTGGCAAACAATGTAGGTCAGGGAGGTTCGCACTGAAACAGGCAGACTGAAGAAGAATCAGGAACTACAGGCCACTTAAATATAGCCTTTATTCCAGAAGCAGAGGAGCAACAAAATGGCATCCAGGAGTTAGCACAGAGCATAGTTCTTGGAGAGTCCCCTCCTCTTATATAGGCAGGAGAACAAAAGTGGCAAGCCACCAAGTAGAGCGCTGTTAAGGTGCATAAACAACAAAATAGCTGCCACTTGGGAAGGTGCAAGTCATGGTTATATAATAGGTGTGCATTGTTACTGCAGGTGTTTGGTGAGAGAGCCTGGCTTACTCTATTTTCCCCACACCCTCTAAGAATGGTAGGCTTCTTTCACTAAGGAGTGGTGCATTGGATTAATTACCCTCTTTACTATTGCTTATGCTATTATAGTCTGTTGTTGTAGTCTATACCATTGCTGTGGTATTTGGATGCAATGTAACACACTCCTCACACAGGTAACATCACAGATGTCTGTTGTATAGCTTGTGAGGTGAGAAACCCTGAAGGAGTGAAGTATGGGAAAAATGGAGTAACTCAGACTGTCTCACCAAGCTTCCATCAGAATGACACGTACTTATTATGTTCATTTTGTTGTTCATGTGCCTTATGAGCTCACTTCTTGGCTGCCTGACGCTTTTGTTCTCCTGCCTATATAAGGGGATAGGACTCTCCAAGAGGGAGCTATGAGCTATTGCACATGAACTTCTGGATGTCATTTTGTTAGTGCTCCACTTCTGGAATAAAAGCTATGTTTAAGTTGCCTGTGGCTCCTTGATTCTTTGATCTGCCCAGATTTAGTGCAAACCTCTCTGGCCACAGACATTCATAATACATACAGAAATAAGAAAAATAAAAAAGGCAAGTATATTTGTGAAATTAATTAAATCAAAGGAGATTTTTTTTTTTTTTGGTGTCTTTGTTGTAGTTACTTAACGTTAGTGAATATTGTACTAAAATATTGGTAAAAGCAATCAGCTTATGGTATTATTTAAGCATGGAATTAATATGACTAAAATTTATTTAATTTTTTCTTAGCAAAAATGCAATATTTCAAAATATATCAGAAAATGAATTTCCTCTTCAGTATTATGAAGACAGTATTCTTTCTAAATGTTTATCATAATTTGGAAAGAACAAGATTAGTAGTTTTGCTGGGATAGTGTCAGCTTGGCAACAAGATTTTATAGGTTCAGAAACATAGATAACTTCTGAAATCAATAAATTTTGCCTTATAAAAATAATTTTGGGTTTTGCACGGCATATAAAAAGCTTTGTCACTTTATCTTAGTAACAGGTATAAGCTGAATAAAAAACCATCAACTCTTTTATACCCAACAGAGGAATAAGGTCACAAAGCAAAGCACTACCCTCAAAATTGGAGAGATCAACAAATAAATACAGAAAATTACAACTTACCAGAACAAAAACCTAGGAGCAGAAATCTTCATTGGAGCCAGTGCTAGTGTAGAAAATCCTGAACTGTAATTGGTGAATTGGTGGACTCAGTGCAGACAACTCTGACAGATAAAAACTCTTGGGGACACAGTCATTGGGACACACCCCACACTTCTGTGAGTTTTACTTCTTGGATATCTAGCAAGTCTTTAGTGAATTTCAAATGAAAAGGCTCTGCACTTTTATCAGGGGGGAGGAGAAAAGAAATCATTGTGAAATACACCACAGCATTCTGTTCTTCAGAAGGCCTGCTTTTACATGAAATTATTTAATCAGAGCCTAACCAGATGGTATGTTACTAGAGCCTTCTACCTGCAGGAATGAAAATACCCACCTCTAGCTAGCTGTTGCCT
Organism: Lyroderma lyra; assembly: GCA_004026885.1. Classification (NCBI taxonomy): domain Eukaryota; kingdom Metazoa; phylum Chordata; class Mammalia; order Chiroptera; family Megadermatidae; genus Lyroderma; species Lyroderma lyra. The sequence goes on from PVJL010017738.1 coordinate 13,253, forward strand.
TCCATGTGGAAGGAGGGAAATAGTCAACTACCAGCTCACTTGAGCCATTCTGCCCTACATAAATGGGGGGAAGTTGGGAATTGATAAGAACATGTGGTGTTCACAGTAATCAGGTACAACCTCTTAACAGAATGAGATGTAATCATAGAACTATAGAATACATCCTCTTCCAATACATCTTACCACATTACTAAAAACTTATTCACACCAATTCCTTTTACCTTGTACATCATGTCCTTCATCAACAAAGAATTATAAGACATACTAAAAGGCAAAAAGAACAGTTTTAAGTGGCATAATGAGCACCAGAACCAGACACAGATATGGTAGAGATTTTGGAATAATCAGATCAAGCATTTAAAATAATTATGATTAATATGCTATGGGCTCTAATAGGTAAAGTGGGAATCTTGCAAGATAACATGGGCAATGTAAGCACATATGAAATTCTAAGATAAAAACAAAAATAAATCTAGAGATCAAAAACTATCAGAAAAAAGAATGCATTTGATGGGCCTCTCAGTAACTGGTCATGGCTAAAGAAAGGATTTTTAAGTTTGATAATATCTGTAAAGCAATCAGAAAAAAGGTTGACAAAAAAACAGAACAAAATATCCCATATCTGTGGTACAAATATACAAGGTAAAATGCATAATGAAAATACCAAAAGAATGAGAGAGAAATAGGAAAAAAATATTTGAAATAATGACTGAGAATTTCCACAAATTAATGTCAGACACCATTCACAGACACAGTAAACTCAGAGAATATTAAGCTGAATAAATTAAAAAACAAACAAACAAAATTACCATTGGATATATAATGTTCAAACTATAGAAAATCAAATATAAAGATAAAATTTCTGAAAGAAGCCAAGGGTGGGGGAACACCTTACCTACAGAAAAACAAATGTAATAATTATATTGGACTTCTCCTCGAAAACCATGTAAACAAGGGGAGGATGAAGTGAAAATATATAAAGTAAAACACCAAAATAGACTTATGTGCCCTAAAAGGTTATCCTTCAAAAGTGAAGAAGACATAAAACTTTCTCAAATAAAAATTATAGAAATTTGTTGCCAGCAGAAACTCAAATCTGTATCAGAGAATAAATAAAGTAAAACAAAAATTTATTTTTCTGTTTCTTACTTGATCTAAGAGAAAACAGCACATTCAAAATAACAGAAAATTATAGTTAATAATATATACATATATATATATGCTTATGTCTGCTTAGATATATTTAAGTGAAATGAGTAACTGATGATACAAAGGAAAAAATGAAAGGAATTACATTTATTGTGTTATTGAAAGGTACTTGCACTATTCATGATGTAGCAATGTGTCATTTAAAAGTGAACTTGGATCAGTTATAAATATATATTGCAAACTCTAGGATAACCACTAAAAACATGTTTTTAAAAATGCCTAATTCACAAGTCAAGTAAGGAAAATGTTTAAATGCTATAAAATATTCATTTCAAACCACAAAGGGCAGAAAAAGTACAAGACTAAAATAGAACCAAAGAAGAGGTACAACAAATAGAACACTAACAAATATGGTAGATACGAATTCACTGCATTTATAATAGCTTCAAATGCCAGTGGTATAAATGCACCAATTAAAATTAAAAGACAGTGATGAATTTTTTTAAAAAGACCTAGTTATATGTTGTCTTAAAAGAAAATCAACTTTGAATGTAATATACATATGAAGTAAAAATAAATGGATGAATAAAGATATAGTATGCTAACAGTAAACAAAAGAAAGTGGAAATAGTTATATTAATTTGAAACAGACTTTAGAACAATAACAGTTATCAGAGATAAAGAAGAGCATTAGATAACGTATATGGGATCGATTATCCAAGAACACATAAAAATTCTCAACGTGTATGTACCTAAAAACAAATCATCAAAATATGTAAATCAAAAACTGATAAAACTACACAGAGAAATAGATAAATATATTATAGTTGGAAACCTTAGTACCTTTTATCAAAACTAGACAGATCTAGCAGGCAGAAAATCAGTAAGGACATAGCTGATTTCAACAACACCATCAATCAACTGGATATAACCAACATTTGTAGATTATTTCATTCACCAACAGCAGAATATATAATATGATTTTTTCAAGCTCAAAAGTAACATTCACCAGGAGGGACCACATATTGGGCTATGAAACACCCAAAAATAAAACTGATTTCAGACTAAAACAGAAGCAAAATTTTTTTAAAAATATTTCTAACTAAATAAAGATACAAATTATCAAAATTTGTGAGATTAAGCAAAAACAGTGCTTATAGGATATTCAGAGTATTGACTATGCATACAAGACCTGTCAGGAAAAAGTCCAGCCATTGTCAATATAATGAGGAAGAGAATGATTTGCGTGACATTGATGTAACCTAGCAGCCAAGGCAAGTAGACAGGAATGCTTATGCATGAACAATGACAACTTCACCTCACTATTTAGTATGGGTTCTAGATGCCCTTGAGTGAAAATGTGTACTGGGTAGCCATCATATTTAAAATGACTGAGTGAGTAGAGCAGTGAATCTGCATTAAATTTTGCATTAAGCATGAATAGTCCTCTGCATAAACTACAAGTGATAAGGAATATTACCTCAACGTTCTTCATTGGTTGAAAGAAGCAAAATGACAAAAAAGGCCACAGAACTGGGCAACTGGTGATTGGCAGTTTCATCATGACCACATGCCTGCCCATGCATCACATCTTCTGCAGAAATTTAGGGAGAAGAAGACAAGACGGCGACTGGAGAGGAGGTTCCTAAAGCCTCTCCCAGAAAACACAATTGAACGGCAGTCCAGGAGCCAAGAAAGAGGACCCTGAGTGACAAACCGGCTGTTGAGAAATCCACAAATCGCAAGTAAATACCTGAAGGCTGGCGAGTAGGGGGCGAGTCGGGGAGAGGGAAGGGAGCAGAGACGGACCACACGGGATCGGGACGCGATCCCTGCTGACTATTCAGAGCTGCGCAGTTTGGGGGAGGGGAGAGAGACTGGGGAGCTGGGGACGGAAGGAGTTTGGGAGGCAGCCTCTGGAACTTTTGAGTGGTAGAAGGGCTGAGCGAGGACTCTGAACTGCAAAGATGACACCCCAGCTCTAAGCCCCCTGGAGACCTACACAGGGCTGCAGTTCCTATTCCCAGCCTGCTACAAAGGCGACCCTGCTGTCTCAGGCCAGGCCCACAGCTTTGGACTTATGGAGCAGGCACTTCCTTGTGTACCCCAGAGCTCCGAAAGCATTGGGAGCCTTTAGACAGCCAGGTACTGAATCAGGGCTGGGAAGAAAGACCTATTTGATTTGCTAGCATTCACCCCAGTTAGCAAAAACAGCTTCCCCAGCAAAGGACAGAAGGCAGAACCGCCTTTGGAAAGCCTTTCATTGGCCTCTTCCCAGGATATATGCGTATAGTCTCCAAAAGCAGTAGAGCAGAAACAAGAAACAAACAGTCCCCTCTCCCCCAAAACTTGACCCCCAGTGACACCTAGTGTCTGCCCTACAGCAAGACACCACAAAAGCAATAATCTGGGCACTGAACATAAAGACCTCATGTCAAAGAGGAAGAACCCAGTTGACAGGATGAATTGCTTAAAAACTAAAACTCCTCAGAAAGAACATGAAATTGACCCAGAAGATAGCCTGTTACAATGGGAAGGGTCTCATTTAAGTGACGGAGAATTTAAAGCAGCCATTCTAAAGGCTGTGAGAGAAATGACAACCTATTGGCAGAACACCATAGCTGAGATAAATAATATAAAAAAAGATCCAAACGACATAAAAAGGAACTCTGTGAACAAAAGAACAATTTAACAAAGAAATTCAAAACATAAGAAAGATTGAGACGGAAATACGAGAAATAAATAATAGCATAAAAGAAGTGAGAAATGAAATAACTGCCATAGGAAACAGGACCAACCAGATGGAGGAAAGAATTAGTGATATTGAAGACCAGAACATAGAAACAGCTCAGAAAGAGGAAGAGAGGGAATATAGAACCAAAAGGATTGAAAGAACTCTGCAAGAAATATCCGACTCCATGAGACAAAACAACATCAGGATAATAGGAATAGAAGAAGGGGCAGAACAACCTACAGAGAGCATACTCAAACAAATCGTAGACGAGAACTTTCCAAACCTATGGAAAGATCTGGAACCCCAAGTTCAAGAAGAAAACAGGTCCCCCAGATACCTGGACCCCAACAGATCTTCTCCAAGACACATGGTACTAAAGATGTCCAAAACTAAAGACAAAGAGACAATTCTCAAGGCAGCCAGGGAAAAAAGAAC
>PVJL010017739.1:0-17556 GCA_004026885.1 Lyroderma lyra
CAAATTGTCTTTTCAATGTCAGTCATCTATTGATCTGTTGGCCTTACTATACCTAAATAATAATAAAACCTATATGTTAAGATGTCATCTGGGGTACTTGTAGTCAGGTCTTAATTGTCTCCTGATTATAGACACTAAAGAAAGGAATTGCTGAGGAATCTTTTGTGAGGCCAAATCCTTTCAGTAAGTGTTCAAATTGACATTGCTGGTCTTGAATCAGCTCATGCTGAAGCTACTGGTTAGTGATTCTCTCCTCTTTCAACCATGTGATGCTTGCTCTCTGCATTATAATGCTCATTTCGAGAAGGGGCCAAGTCTTCACATATCTAGTAGTGATCGTTACCCACATAAAGATTGAAGGGTCACTGTTGCAACTGAGAGAATGACCCAGATGGGCATTTCAGGATGGTATCTCCCTCAACCCAGTTGGTCTTCACACCTGCGGCTTAGGCAATAAGAAAATCATTTCTATACAAGTCTGTTAGAAGTCCATGATGTCTCTGAAAAAGAAAGATACCTTGCACTCATTCAGAGGATTCATTCATTTACTGATTTATTCAATGAATATTTATTAGATCCATTGCATACCAGAAGCCATGATAAGTTTTAGGGATATTAGCAATTCGTATATAACAAAGATTCCTAATCTCATAGCTAATCTGGAAAAGTCAAATTAAAATCACAATCTGATACCATTTTACATCAATGAGATTGACAAATGTTTATTTTATTTTATTTTTATTTATTTTTTGGTATGTGGGTAGCTCCCTGACTGGGAATCGAACCCAGGCCGCAGCGCTGACAGTGCCAGCGCCAAAGCCTTAAGCCACTACACCACCAGGGAACTCCTGACAAAATCTGGCAATATGAACTATTGACGAAGATGCATCAGAGGTCCCCAACTGCCTACCAAATTAGCCACAAATTTCTAAGCTATCACTCAAAGGCCTTCATAGCTATTTCAACCAAACATCCGTCTGGTAAGTTACTACTAACAATGTATCAGCTAAGATGATAGTTCGGTGTTCTTTAAGAATATCTTACATTTCAAGGAGCTGTACTTCTTTTTCAACTGGTGCTAATTCTTAATCCAACTCACTGTTAAAAATCTACTCATTATCATACTGTCAATCAAGTCTTCTTTGAGCTTCCATATATACTATTATTAGTGCTATAATAATGATGGAAACTAATATACACTGAGTATTTACTGGGCAGTAGGTACTGTGAGCTCTATCTCACAAATATGAGGTGGTACTATTATTTCTATTTAATGAGAAAAAACACACAAAGTACAGAAATGTTCAGTAGCATTGCAAAGATTATAGATCCTGTAAGTGGTAGTGGCAGGTTGTAAACAAATATATTCAGATTCTAAGCCCTATTTTATTGACAGCCCTTTGCAACTCCATTTTACAGACAAAATCTGAGGCATAGTGGAGGAAATTCTTGTGTGATTCCAAACCTTATGCTCAAATTCTCTCTTCCTTATTGAATGTCATGAGACGCTCCCCACTCAGTCCTCTGATAGAATTATTTGCATAACAATCATGCCTGTACTAGATGATGGTAAGCTCTTTGTCTCTGGACTGTGTTTAACTCAGGGGGCTTACCTCATGGCTTTCTCATAGTATATGTTCAATAAATATTTGACAGATAGAATGGGACAAGTCATTTTAACCCATCTGAGCCTCTATTGTCTCTTTTGATAAATGAAGAAAATAAAAATCACCTTTCTGTTTCAAAGGGATATTGAAAGACTCAGTGAAAGTGTGTGCATGAGCATGTTTTAAGTGCATTGTGCCATATAAATGTAAAACACTATCACAGAAATAACTGCAAACTTTACATCCTGTTTCAAGCAATCTTTGTCAAGTACAATGGAAGGATAAATTTCAAAGTTCTCAGTAAGAGCTTTTGCATTCTAGGCTTTGTAAGTTGGTGGTAATGAAGTGTTGCTTAAGGGTCACATATAAGCATAACCCTTGAGATCTGATGACGAACTGAACTCAATTACGTGCAGCTACAGGAAAACTGCTTTCTACATCTGTGCAAATTAAGTTACCCAGAAACTAATTGCATGCACTACTTATTTTAAGTTCTTGCAAAATAAATTTTCTGAAGGAGGAAAAGAAAAACTTCCTTAAGGATTGATGAGAATTACGGATGATTTGTATCTGCAGCTGACAATCGTGCTGCCCAACTTTGGGACTGGAAAACTGGCTACAATTTCCTGACAGTTCATGCATGTGTGCAGCTTGGGTTTTCAGTGAGTGAGGAATATTTGCCTGTGCTTTTGATGAGTCTGAAAATCAGTTACTAATAGCCGAAGCTGATCAAACCATTGAAGTGTAAGGAGAAGAGAAAACAGCAACAGAAGAAACTCATCCAGTTGGCTGGAAGCCAGAGGATCAAGCTAAAGAGACTTTAATGTGGCATTGTCTTCATGGTAGTTCCATTTTCTTAAATTTTATTTCTTCTTCTTATTTTTTTTAGCTTGACTTTGATTCAGTCATTTATACTCTGTCTGGGGACATAAAGTAGAAACTCACATGCTTGAATCATTGCTGCTTCACATTTTATAGTAAACTCTCCTCTCATGTTTTTGTTTCTAAAGTAAACAATTTGAGATCCTAGGAAGTAAGATGCATATATCAAGCACATACAGGTAAGTCGAATATAACTATTCTGAAGCTAGAATATTTTGTCAGTTTTATTAAAATCACCCTTTTCTTTATACTTACAAAACTGCTTACTATAACAGGATATGTTCTCAGGGGAGTAGTCAGGTTGTTTGTTTGGTTTTTTTTTTAATCCTTTAAAAACTAGTGATCTGTGACTGATCATTTGGGATTAAAGGATTTGAAGTCTTGATTTAACTTATGCGTGTTTATTCCACAAATGGTTTTTTTAGTGCATGGTCTGCACACTTTCTGCACTAGATACTGTTCAGGAAATAGACAAGACGTGTCTATCCTCCAACACTTCCCATTCAGTAGCTTGTTATAGAATGCAAGCGAAAAGCTGGGATAGCAAAGAGGAAAAGATCATTGATTTTTTTCTGGGAGCATTGTGGAAGACTTCATAGAGTAAGCGGTATTTGAGTTGAGCCTTAAGAGGGCAGAGAAGGAAAAGGGTATTCTAAGAGGAGACATAAAGTGAATGAGACTGAAAAAGAAAATGATTGATGAACATTGACAGGCCATAAGGAAAGATGAAATACTGCCATTTGCAACAGTGTAGATAGATCTTGAGATTATCATGCTGAGCAAAGTAAGCCAGACAGAAGAGTCAAGAACCAAATGACTTTATTCATATGTGAGGTATAAAACTGAAAGCAATGAACAAACAAGACAAGCAAAGAAAGAAACAAAAACTCGCTGACACAGACAATAGTTTAGGGGTTACCGGAGGGTAAGCAGGGGTAAGGGGTGGTAGAGGAGGGAGGGGGCTCAAATATATGGTGATGGAAGGAGAACTGACTCTGGGTGGGGAGCACACAGTGCAACACATGGATGATGTATTGTAGAAATGTACATTTGAAATCTGTATTATTTACTATCAATGTCATCCCAACAAATTTAATGATAAAAAAAATCAGGGAAAAATGGGGAATAAGAACAAGAATACAGTAAAAATGTTACAAGCCCGTTTCCATGAGCATGGTTTTCTCCTGAATGGACACTGGGGCATTTGTGGACCAAAGGCCAACCCATCTGCTAATCTCTCACTTGGCACTTGCAAAAGTCACCTTCTTGGTGTCAAGTCAGTTATTCAACTTGGAATTAGGTATTGAATTTGATATGCATTAAGGACTTCCTAAAAGGCAGAAGAAAAGAGGAAGGCATCACATTCCTGCTCTGCACTGACGGTAGAGTTGAGTCATGGCTCCTCTGTATGGAACTGAGAAAAATAGTAAATAATGTAATTTTAAAAATTATCCATAATAGAAATGATTACTCCAATAAAAATTAAAATCTTCAGAATGGAAACAGCTGCTATAAACAAATGATGATCTGCAAAATAAAATAGAAGCACACAAAGGAAATTTTCCAGAATTTAAAATGTCCTTATACATTAAATAGAAAAATGATGGAGAAGCCAAAAGAAAAGTGGGCAAAGAACATGAACAGGAAAATAAATGCAAATAGTAAATACATCGTTGAAAAGAGGACCATATATTTTTTATCACTTTAAGTATGTTCTTGCATCCCAGTGCAATTTTTTTGTCTCTCTTCATCATGTTCTTTCTCTTTTGTGTTCCAAACATACATTAATTCATCACCAATGAACCCAGTTACTGTCTGTATAATTTTACCCTTGCAGTTATGTTGATCAAGAAAGTCAATAGTTTAATGTTTATTTGGGGATGAGTGGGTTAGGGAGGGGAGAGAGGAGAGGGGGTGGGAGAGGAGGAGGGAAGCTAAATATAAGGTGATGGAAAGAGAAGTCACATTAGGTGGTGACCTTATTATACATCAAGTTGACAATGCACTGTAGAATTGTATGCCTGAAACCTATGTAATCCTTGCTAACAGATGTCACCCCAGTAAGTCTAACAATAAAAATGAATTAAAAAGAATAAAAAGGGGTCAATCTTCCAAGAAGGCATAAAATCCTTCCTGTGTATGCACCTCACAAAAGAGCATCAAAACATGTAAGGAAAGAATTATGTAAGAAAATTGCAAAGGAAAATAAAAGAATCCATCATCAAAAAAAAAAAAAAAAGAAAATCTCAGCAATTCTCCCTCAATTTTCAATCGACGTTCCCATCAGGGACGATTTGCCATATATCATACGAGGGCTGTCTAGAAAGTATCCAGCCAGGTAATATGAAAAATAGAGGCATTTATGGCTGGATTTTTTCCTGACAGCCCTCGTATATTTCAAATCCATGGGGTCATTTTCTGTAGGGGCAAAATTATTTAAGAGAGGTTGGAATGACAGTTTTCTAACAGGAAAAAGTGCCAAACACAGAGAAAGTGTCACACCAGTAATGCAAGCTGTGTTGGAGTGCGTATAATGAAAACACAAACACATCTCATGACTTTGATTTCAGTCCAGAAATCTACTTTAGGTGGAACATATGAGTATACTCATTACGCTATTGAGAATATTTTATAAACATCATTGAACTAAAAATTAGGTTAGAGTATACTAACCTATTGGGGGAAATAATTCACATAATCCTATATCTAGAGTGATACAAAAAAAAAAAAGATGATCCAACAACATCAGGAAAGACATCCGCAAAGCTGATAAGTTGGGATAAAGTTTCACATTTTCACTCTTTTCATCTAACAATCCATTTCCTTCATTTGGAGGAGAGTCTGTTTCATTTACACAGGGCTGGTGGGGACACTGCCATGAGTGGTTCTAAAAGGACCCCATCCCACAGCTGCCTTGCCCATGGAGAAGCCAAGAAGAAATGCTGGCCCCTGCTAGACAGTCAGTGGGAATAGTGACTGTGAAATTAGTGTCAGAGTGGGCCCTGGCACCGTTAAAATTTAGAACAAGGCAACAGCAGACTATGTCATTTTCGCAGTCATGAGCTCTCAGTTTGAGCTGATCAATTCCATACAAGAGGAGTGTGTCACGGAGCTAAGCCTAAAATCCAGCTCTTACTGCAATTTTCTCTTACTAAATTTAATGTGGGGTGTATTGTGATCAAGAACAAATTTACATTTGCTTTGTCCGTGAAATGGAAAGGTGAAGCCTCCTCAGTGGTCAGAGCAATGAACCCACAGTACAATCAAGGGCTTTGAATTTTCAGTTATCCCGCCTTTTGCTGTCTTTGAAACTTGAGGATTTTTTTCCTTTACTTCTTCATTTCTAGTTTAAAAAGGAAAGACTTTTTTTTAAAACATCTCTTGAACCATCAGATTAACTTTTTGGGCATCAAAGGAGTTTTTAACAATTGAGATTTTCATTATAATTAAAATTAGAAAATCAGAGTAAGTCTTTTTTTCTTGAAATAGCAAGGCTAATTAGGGTGGAATAATTAACTTTTGGACAATATTAATTTTACTTGCTTTTATTAAAATTTCCACAGATACAAAAGAGTATTTTAATAAACATGGGCAGAATAAAGAATATAAACAAAATTAACAGTAAGAAATCTGCCACTTAGTGTAAGGTATTGGATAACACCAATACTTTTGGAATCCCCCTGCCTCCTGGTTCTCAAACCCTTCTCTCTCACAAAGAAGCCTAGAAATAATCATTTTCTTAAAATTTTGATTATTTTATTATTTCTTTATTTTAACCATGCAGTAGATTCTCATCACCCTTGGGGATTAGTAGATGCCAGATAAATGTAAGTAGACTCTTTGTTAATAGGAACTCAAACAACTAGCAACACATTTTTTGCTGGTTGCTTGGGTTCTGGTTATTGGAGAGGCTATACTGTATATTTGTATAATGTAAATATATAATATACATGCATGTGTTAGATGCTGTGGAGTAGGTTCTGACATACTGTGATCTTATAAGTGATGTCCACAACATCCTATCCTCAATGGCCTGGCTCAGCTCCTGTAGACTCACACCTATGGTGCTTTTACAGGGTCAATCTATCCCATATTTCGTCTTCTTCTTTTGCTGCTGCCTTCAATTTTTTCCAAACATTATGTCTTTTCCAAAGTACCCTGCCTTCCCATGATGTGCCTGAAGTAGGACAGCTTCAATTTTGTCATTTTTGCCTCCAGTGATATTTCAGATTTAATTTGCTCCAGGACCTACTTGTCTGTCTTTCTGCAGGTCCAGGGAATTCATAGAGATCTCCTCCAACACCATTTTTCAAATGAAACCATTTTTTTCCTGTCAGGCTTTTTCACTATTCAACTTTGTCACCTGTATATAGTAATTGGAAATACAAGGGCATGGATGAGCTTAGCCTAGGTGTTTAATGCTACATCTTTGCTCTTGGTGATCCTCCAAATTCTTCTATCACTGTCCTTCTGAATCTCAGCCTTCTCTTGATTTCTTGGCTGCAGTGTCCATTTGGACTGATGACTGATCTAAAAGTAGGCAAAATCTTTAACAATTTTGATGTCTACAGTGTCTATGTTAATGTTATTTCTTCTGTAGTCTGTCTGTGTGTGTGTGTGTCCCTAATCAGTAAAATAGGGATAATTTATAGATGTTTTTAAATGGCACAAATAGAGGGAGACATTTCATGACACTTCAGTGATTTCTTTTCTCATTCAGCTTCATCTGGCTGCAATTTATCCATGGTAAGGCACAGAGTTATAGCTCATTCATTTTTCTTACTCTATAGTATTTCACTGGATAAATACATCACAATTTATTATCTATCTTCTTAACAGATTGTTGACAAACTTTTAGGTTATTCACAGATTTTTGCTCTTCAACTATTGCTGTCTCCTTTGCATGGTGTGTAAGACTCCTGACCAGCTGCTCCGCATTTATCCTTTCAGTGACAGTTTCCTAAGTGTACCAACCACTTTTGTTTCCCTGTGTCATATGCTGTTTCACCTGCTTGTTTCTGAATCTGAAATTTCCTTTGTTTTATAAAGCCCTTGTCCAACTGGTCAGACTTGTGAATTCCTGGGTACCCAGATCAGAGGTTATTGAATTTGACTCTCTTGGCAAGGTGCTTTCTTTGGACCTTGAACTGAGCCCTGTGAAGAGAATTTATCACAGTATAAATGATGACCACCAAATAGAAAATAAACTTCTTGAAGAGAGAAATGAGAAACTACTTATTTTATTTCTGCATTACTAGAACCAAGGAGATAAGAAAAGACTGAATATTCAACATTTCTGACTCTGTTATTTCCATAACACTGCCTAACTTTGTTTCTAAGAAATATCTTCTTTTTATAACATACCCAGTCATTGATACTCGACTCACATATTCCATTATGCCATTTAAACAGTGATTTCCAATTTGTAGTCCATAGGCCACTTATTCCATTCTCTTGTTACTTGAAAAATTACCACCAGAATTAATGGAGATTATAGCATTGCTTTCAATAACACACACATTAATTTACATAATTAGTACAGATACGGGTAGATACATCTTTTAGATTAGACGATATTCAAATCCTGTCAGGTATGCCCAGGTCATATTTGAAAAACCTTATATTCAATGGACTTGAAATACAACATGGTCCTTCTCAGAAGGCTCACACACTGCAGTGTGTTAACTGACATGTTATTTACAGAAAATTTTGGTAATTTCTTTTTGTTGGAAGTTTCCGATTTTGTAAACTCAGTGTTCATAAAATAACAATGACTTACTTAAAAAATTCTATTATCACTTTAGTTTCCACATTAATGTGCTATGCCTAATATAACTCTTGAACATTTTTTAATAAAAAAATATTTCATAGAAATTTACAAAATTATTTTTAATGGCAACAGAGTTGTAAACTAAAGTTAAGAACAGATTGTCAATGCTTACACACTTTATTAGCTGCCTTGTTGATGGGGATTGCCTGAAGCATATGCCTTTGCACACTACAAGCCAAATGAAGCATTCAGATTTAACACAGCACAAAAAGTGCCCAGAAGGTGGAGGAATCAAGCAATTTACCCATCTCTATGCCCCTAAGTTCAGGATGCAAGAATTGCACTGTTGGGCAAGCAAGTCACCAGACACCAAATGCCATAGATGCATGCTATGTGCAAGACAGGCAGACATCCAATGCACATGCTCTAATCAGTGTGTCTCTTTCTGTGTGTATTCAGAGATCAGAACTCTCAATATGCATCATACCAAGGAACGGGGGTGTGAGTGAGAGTAAGCGGTGTTATTTGTGTATTGGAATTCTTTATCATTTAAGGTAGTGTGACAAGCAAGGACAGAGAAATGGCCCTAACAGCAGTACTTACTGGGAAGAGTGACTTTTTATATTTTGCTTGACACAGAAATCACAATAAGCATCTGATTCACTTACCTAGAAGACATGGTAGCAGTAACAGAAACCATGATAAGTGTGCTAAGTATCATGATTTATGGAGTTGTATATGTCTTTCTCATCTACATCTGATAGTAATTGGATGCTTGTATCTAAGAGGACATTGAAAGGAGCTAAGAACACTAATTGACTCAACCCCCTCCTCCCCAATATTCTGGATAATGTGAGCCTAGATAGACATTTCACCTATCTAGAATTAACAAACATAGCAAAATAAAAGCAGACTGGGACTTCGAAAAACAGCATAAGGGGATTTGATGCATAGCAAGAAAATTCCAAAAGCAAAATGTATCTCAAAAAAGTTGTTTCTAAACAGGACAAGATTAATGAAACCAAAATAAGATCTCTACTTGAAGACTGTAGAAAAACAGATTTTGACCTTCATGGAGTGTGAGAGGGAAGTATATAGTAAGAGAATATATTGAGATGAAAACAGAGATTCAAATAAATTGACTGATGTAACAAAATACCACAAAGAAAAAAAAATATGACAATCAGATCATATATGCAAAAGACAAACTGGTGATTGTCTCCTAAAATACAGAGTAAAAATGACAAAGAGATGAAGATGACAGCAGATTATAAATACAGTGACAACAGAGGAGATGCAATTTAGAGATTAGATACTTGCAAAAAATTGGGAAAGAAGCAATAATCCAACTAGAGAAAGAATTTCCAAACTGAAGAAAAGTGTCCAAGCTACAATTGAAAAGAATTGATCAGTTGGTCCTAATAAAAGAAAATCTTGCCTCGATTTTTCTTAATTTTTATTTTTCAATCTTAATAATGTAGAAGCTCTGTTAGAATACCATTAAAAACATTTAGAACAATAAAACAAAATAAAAAGAACAACTTCAGACATCTCATAATACTAAGATACTAGAAAATGCACATCAAAAGATTTTCAAGATAAAGTGGTTGATAACCAGGGAATTGTATACCCAGCCCAACTCTCCATGGTATGCAAAGGCAATAAGCCAACATGCACACAATGTCTAAAAAAATTTCTTAAATATTTACTCCCTCTGAATTAAAACAATTCATTTAATATAATACTTTAACTATAAACAACTACTGAACATAAGATTACAAATTGAGTATAAATTCAAGGTTTATTCTTGAATATAAAAATACATAGTAAACTACATCAAATTTAGTCAGTGACAGAATTTAATTTATACATAATGTAAATTTGAATGAGGGAAAAAGCAGAGATGAAATGTCTCATGATATAAAGTCATTCATTTATTACTCATAAATATGGAAAAAGCTATTATTTTGAAGATTTTTATTGCTAATCATTGAGAAATGTCCATAAATCTTATTTAAGTTTTAAATTATCCTAAAAGTCATTAAAGAAAATACATAATAAAACTGATTTTGTATTGTTTAAAACAAACAACACCCAAAGATCTTATATTTAGCAAAAATATCAAAATCAGAATACAGAGATCAATAACAATGAGGCAAAACCTGCATCTTCCATGAAAGATGAGCTGATTTCTTTAATTTGCAAGAAAGTCGCATATTCAAGAAGAAAAATATTAGCAACAGGATAGAAAAATGGGCCAAGTACATAAAAAAGAGGTTTATAAGAAAAGGAAAAAATATTGATAGGATCTTTATCAGGAAAATTTGTAAGAGAAAGAATATTTACTATTCTTTTTCATTAATTAAAATAGTAATGTATTGATGCAGGAATTAACAAATAGAAAATTTGTCACAGTAGAGGGAGCCTAAAAATACTTATGGATGCAAGAAAGTCTGATAGGCAAAGAGGTAACATTATTAATCAGTGGGGAGATAGAGTATCAGTAACTCTGGACTAATTAATAATCTCTATGAAAAAATACAATTAGATCCCTACCTCAGCTCTACCCCATAATAAATTTCAGATGAATTAAGGATGCACACATACATCAGAAGGAAATGTTAAAACATTTAGAACAAAAATTAGCATAATAATGTTCAGGTTTTGAAGTAATGGAAGATTTCTTAAATGACATGCAAAAAGAACACATCTTAATTTAACATACTGTATGATGTGTATATATAAAACTATAAAACTTCTGCCCAGGGTGGGTTCCCTGTGGTGCAGTGGCTAGGCTTCAGCACTCTCAACGCTGCGGCCTGGGTTCGATTCCCAGCCAGGGAACTACCCAAAACAAAAACAAAAACAAACAAACAAAATCTTCTGCCCAGAAGATACTCTAAACAAACAAACAAAAGTCAAGTCACTGTCTAGAACACATTTGAAATGTATATAACTAATAAAGAATTCATAAGAAGAATACATAAAATGTAATTCACACACACCTAAAATGTCAAAGCATATATGCAAGCAAATTACAAGAAAAGAATCTCAAATGGCCAATAAAACTTTGTAAAACTAGTTAAAATTATTTTAAAAAGGAAATTCTCTTTACTTACAGTAGTGAGTGAAAATACAAACTATTTGGTAAAAATTTAATTGTTGTATTATAACTAAGTAAATTTTAATGACTAAAAAGCACATAATTTTAACATCTAACTTATAAATTTATAAATGGCAATGGCTAAAAATCAAATAAATAAGTTGCTAAAAGTTGAATAAATACAAAAAACCCTACAATCTAATATTACCTTACTTACCAAATTGGGAAAAAGTAGAAGTATATCTGCTGTTGCTGAGGTTGCAGTGATTCAAACAGTCACATACTTTCAAACATGAATAAATTAGTAAAATGTTCTGGGAAAATATGTGGCCAAGAACTTTCAACATTCCAAATTTCTTACCTATGGATCCAGAAATTCTATTTCTACTACTTTGACCTAAAATTCTATTTCTACTACTTTGACCTAAAAAAAATCTATCCAGACAAAATGTCTACCACAGTTACCACAGTATTAATATTGGCAAAAGTAAATGAGAAGATACTAGTAAAAAATGGCAAAAATAGCAATAATGAGAATCAGTCCACACAATGACCTAATATTAGATTTTAAAATACTTAATGTTAATATGTTAGAATGCAAAATTGTATTACAGAATTATCCTATGTATGTAAGAAAAAATATTAGAAATCTAAAAAAGGGTGCTTATTTCTAAATACTGTGCTTACGAGTTTTCTTTGTCATTTTGTATATTCCCCAATAACCATAGGTTGTTTCTATAATTAAAAATTTATTGTTCTGTAGTTATATCAAATTTTGTCACTGCCATTGAATTATTATAGTCCTAATACTTTAGATTTTTATCTATATCTAAATTTATATCTATCAATTAACACAATATATATTAACAAAATATATTTACAAAATTCACACACACACACACACACACACACCCTAAAACTGTTCTATATACTCCAAATAAGCTTGATATGTTCATGAGGAAAAGATAGATTGACTTAAGAAAACATTCAAGTAAGTAGAAAGTTCGTTATTTTTTTAACAAACTCTAGAAGTTAAATAGAATGTGAAAAAAATCTATTTTAAAAACGTTGCTCTATGTGAAATCTGAAGGAATTTGCATGGGGAGAAAACGATTGACATTCTGGTTACTAAGGCAACTTAAAGTAAATTTCTCCAGATTAAGAAAGGGAGCATCATGGACAATATTCCTTTTATTTATTCATTTTTTAAGTTATAAGCTGCAAGTCGCGTTATATGGCGAAATCTCTGAAGCCTGATTATTTAATCTTCTTATCAAGTAAACATAAAACTCAGGATCGTGCTTCATGGCAGGTGCAAACATAAAGACACTGGGAAATGCTGGGAAATGAGTGGATTTAGGGGAGGGCTGAATTCAATGGCTCTTATTTGTAAAGCGAGAAACAAATGAGGGGTGGATGGAGGTAAGGGATGAAGGAAAAGGAAGACTCTGATCATTTTCAACAAAAGAACATTCATAATTCAATTTACATGGACGAGAGGCTCTGGTTCACCAACAATGGCATTATTTGAATTTCTGAAAGTTAGCGAAGAAGCAGTTTACAGCCTGAGCAGCCAATGACTAGGTCTCGCTTTCTGGCATGGATCAAGTATGTTCAAGGCTTTTTTGTTTTTGATTTTCTGTGGATGTGCGTGTATGGTGGTGGTGGTGTTTTTGTAGTTCTTCCTCCTCCTTATTTATTTCATCACCATCCTCAATTGGTTTTTCTTCTTCTGAGATTCGATATTAACAGCCTGCGAAGGCTAGTACTAGGGAAAGAGGGAAGACTAACCCATGGAGGCTGATCCAGCCTGGGTCTTGAAGCAGATTAATAACACATGCCATGCTGCAGGGAAAGGGGGTCAAGTGTGGTCTGAATGGAGAAGTAAACGCACCACCTCGTCTCACACTGGAGTCTGAGAAAAGAACACGGCATTGCATGTGTGCAACGGGGCACACCCAGTTGTATTCACCCAAGACCTGAGGTTTGGACTCAGGGAACTGTATGTGGCATGATTGTTGTATGCATTGTAGGGTGTTTGCTATCAATTGAAAGTCCCATGAAATGCCGCCCATCTTTTTCTTCTTCCCCATGTTCTCCTATCCTCTATCTCCTTTCCATGGTAGCTCTATGGTAATGGGCTCTGTCCCGTTTCTGGCACTACCAGGAATACCAGGAAAGGTATGCGTGTGTTTGTAGTGCGGCGGGATGCAATGACTTACTGGAGTTGTTTGTGTAAATATGCATAGACACAAATGTAACAGGAGGAAATAAAACATGAACAGTAACTAATGCATTAAGCATTTGACTGAAAAATGTACAAGATACAAGCTATTGTCATAGCATGCTGTAAGGAACAGAAATATGGAACATTTTTATTCTTGCTCTAAAGAAATGAAGGAAGTAATGAAAATGAAAGTAATACAAAATTATGACATGCATAGTAATAATCTACATAGTATTTATGTAAAAATTGCAAATAGTAGATACCAATCACAGTAATCGGCATTGCCCTTATACAAACAAATGGACATTTTATAGCTTAAAACCTTCTTAATATAAATCAGCATCAATATTCACCTACATATGAAATAAATCTCTCATTATATACGTGCACACAGACTCCTCATCCATATAAATCATAAACCTTGGATTTTAGGCCTTCACAAGTCCTTTGTGTCTACCTCCCTTACAGCCATGGGCCACAGCAAAAATCCCTGGGGTTTTTTGTTTTTTTGTGTGTTTTTGGTATTTTTTTTGTGCACTCCTGTTTAAGTGGGGTGACCTTGAGTACACATTAGCATGCCTATAGCATCTTAGGTTCTGTGCAGTGAGGTTCCAACGTGCGAGAAATGAATGTGACTTCCATCCACTGAGAGCGTAGAAGACAGAATGGAGCAAGGAGCAGACAAAATTCGAAAGGGACTTACTTGCATGACGAGTCCCTACCTGAATTTTGTGGCAGGAAGAGTAAGTTATGGTCAATTGAAAAATGGAAAGAAATAGGTAGGGAAAAAATGTTAAGGGAGAAGTTTCATAAAAGGTATGAAGTGATGATTCTCAAAATTTAATGTACACAATAATCATCCAAGTGTCTTATGAAAATATAGAATCCTGAGCTTCTCAGGGGATTTGTCCCATGAAAGTGACTGGATATTCTAAGGCAGGTGGTAATGTCTTTAGGGACTATGTGGTTGACAGGCAGATAATGGGAAGCCAGCTTCTCAGCTGTCACAGGGTTTGGGTGGCAGTAGGTAGGCTCAGTGTCCAGCTTTGCCAGAGAAAGCTGCCACTAACTCACCTTGGATCATTCTGCCCCCCACAGCTCCCAAGAACAGTTGATCTCTAAGTGACCACACACAGGTGGCTTAGTTGGTTTTCTGTAGGGAGGCATTAGGGCACCTGGAAAGAAGTCATCACAGCCATGTTTTCTACTTCCTTTTTATTTTCCCCACTCATTCTCATCTACTGCACCAAAAGACTTTTAGGAAGTTAGGCCTACACGAGCTTTGCACAGGCAAAATGTCGATTTATGATTTCAGGGTTAAGATCACTTTCGTCCAGGTCTTCATGGCCTGCGGAGGCATAGAAGTTTCATTAAGAAGGAAATGCTTTTTAATTCTATTTCCAGTTTTTATAATTAAGGTTAAGAAGCTTAACATGAACATACGGAGGGAAGGGGTTTATACTCCCAAGTTATTGAACGTACCTGGGATACAAACATAGCATCTGTCTCGTTCACAGGAGCTACTATTAAAGGGGAGGCTCTGCACCTGAAGAAGGGGTCCTATGAATCCAAGGAAGAAACAGAAGGAAGAGACTGGGAGAGGCTGGACACAGGGGTGCTTCACATGTTTTCCTGAAGGCGGCACAGGGCAGATGCTACAGCAGTGAGGACATGAGAGAGGCTGCTTTTGGTTGAACCCCGAGAGGCCCCGGGACACAAATGCTCATCGAAGCACACAGGGCAGCCTAGAAGGGATCTGCAATCACAAAGGCTCAAAATGCTGCATAGATAGGGTCCTGGTTAAGGTAAAACCAGTAAGCAAATGAAAGCCTTTAAGCCTGAGAGGCAAAAACAAGCCAGAAATAAACTTCCCAAGCAATACATTTTTGTAAAAATGAGACGAGCACCCAAGCCAGTGGAACCCTTCAAAACACTCTCATTTTGGGCCAGAAGGAGAGAGAGAAGGTGAATTCATAAGGTATTTGGGGATAACTGCAAAAGTCACATTAAGTTAAAATGTAATATTTAGCAATATTACAGAGAGTCTTTTTTAATATAGTCTTCTTTATATTGTTATATGTGTTAGTTATAATTTCAATCTTTAAATGAAGGATAAAACCGTATTTCCTTGATCCCAAGACACAATTGATTTTAAATTATGCCACCAATTTTGTAATGAGTTTTGCGGAGTGGGGAGCAAAAAACCCCCAAACCCCACTACATTACATGTATACATAGATGCATGCATGGGCCAAAAATATTAACTGCATTTGAGAGAAGGTATTGTATTTCTCCAGATCAGCCTGGACTGTGCAAGCCTCCCTCTCTGTCACATGTGCTCAGCCAGATGCTGTCACACAAAGCCCACAGGTCACAGGGTGGCCCCTGCCCAAACTGCGGGCCAACAGGCTAGGATGTCCTTGATAAGTGCTTTGAGGTCAACAATGACGGAATTCATTATGAAAACCCTACACAGAAGACTCATATCCCAGGAGATGTTCAAGCCAAAAACCAGGTATTTCAAAATCAGCTAATTAGGACAGATGGCTTGTCTCCATTCACAGTCCTTGCTAGAAACCCAAGTGACTCAAGAACATTTTCTATTTCTTGAACATGGAAGGTTTTTGCAGTTGGCGTGTCCCAGGCAGGAAGGGGTTGCTTGTGAGGACTGCTTTTGGCAACACAAAAGTATCTGCCCATGTGTATATGAAGTGTGGCTCAGCCAGAAAATGTCTGGGTTCAGCGTGAGGAAAAGCACACCCATGTTTTAAGATTAATTTAGAATCTGAAACACTTTGTTAAAGCTTTACCGTTAATCCCTAAGAAGAGTGGGGATTTTGCTGTCTGCAGTCAGACTGTGGTTTTTTTTCCTCCTGAATCTAAATGCTACGATGATCAAAATGGTGACGGTCCTCAGAGATGGGGCATGAGTGTCCCCTTCACCTAACTGTGGGGAGCTCTGACCAGCCCTGAACTTCACTTTTCAAGGACAGGACTTAGAGTGGGACACGTTAGCTGACTTTCTTGTTAAGGGTCACTTCATTTTGGAAATTGGTTTTCACCTTCAATTTCCAAGTAAAAGTAATAGCCAATGACTTACTTCCCTTTAGTACCTGTTTTCAAAGAATCGTGTGTGGCAGTGTCACTAAGGACTGGAACGTTACGGTCATACCAAGTGTGTCAGGAAATTCTAAAGGTAGCTGAGAAAATGTCCCACTCACACTTCTGGCTTCCTGAATTTTGCTAGTGGGTGTACAAATTTTAAATAAAATGTTTAACTCAATTCTAGCTGTGATGGCTAGAAGCATCCAAAATGGCTCTTATTTTGGGAATCATCATGAAAATCATCATGAATTTATAGAGTAAAATAAACTTATAAGATGTCCTAAGAAGTATAATTTGCAACACTTGTGGTGTGACTCCACAATGGCCATTCACCCTTCAATGTTTCTGAGTTGTTTATGTGTGATTGTCCAAAGGTTGGGGAGACTTGTCTTTGCTCTTTTAAGATCTTCCTCCGTGACCCTTGTTGCAATTTCAGGCACGTGGATAGAACACCAAAAGTAACACAACCTCACAGTAATAATAGTGGAAATCTCTGTGGACAGGGACAAAAGCCAATCCAAAGACCTCAGAGACTCTCTCTTGTCCGAGATGTGCAAGGCAGAGGGCACTGACCAGCATGGAGCAACAACACTACCAGATGCAGTCCCCACTAGTGAAGGAAGGTGGCCAGTCCTCCCTTAATAGATGGAAGGGCTTACTCAGCAGAGAGGGGATGAGCTGATTTTCTCTGAGAAAAACAGAAATTTTCTCATCAATGTGTCAGGGAGCAGAGTTCTTTCCAGGAAACCTGATATAGAATGTATTTCTTAGCTTAAGGATGAAAACGAATATTTATTACACTAAGGATCTCCTTGCTTTTGTCACCACTACACACACACACACACACACACACACACACACA
>PVJL010017740.1:0-17558 GCA_004026885.1 Lyroderma lyra
TTGTGGTTTTGATTTGCATTTCCCTGATAGCTAATGAGGATGAGCATTTTTTCATATGTCTGCTGGCCATTTGTATTTCTTCGTGGGAGAAGTGTCTGTTTAGTTCTGCCCACTTTTCAATTGGGTTGTTTGTTTTTTTGTTGTTAAGTCTTATTAGTTCTTTATATATTTTAGATATTAGACCCTTATCTGATGCGTTGTTTGGAAATATTTTCTCCCATTCAGTTGGCTGTCTCTTTGCTTTGTTGATGGTTTCTATTACTGTGCAGTTTTTAGTTTGATATAGTCCCACCGAATGGGTGCTTTTAAAGACTAATTCTAAATTCTAGAATTCTGTATTCTCAGAGAAAAAAAGAATGAGTGCATAATTCTTATTGGAAAATAAATACGTGAAAAACACTCCTTTGTGCAACATAACCAATATGTGTAATAGTCTTAATCTTTACATACTCATATTAAATACTTTGAAGCAAAAATTAAACCACAAAAAAAAAAAATGAATGGCACTAACCACTTTCCAAAATGATCCTTTCAAAGAAGAAATCAGGCAAAAATTGACTTATGGTTAAAATCTGATATTTGATTCTAAGTCTGTAAAACAGGAAACTGTAGCAGCTGTTGGATTCAGTTCTCCTCATTATCCTACTCTCTCTCTGGCTCATGTTTGTTCATCATTGACTATGTGGAGACCTTGTATAATCCATAGATACTTTTGTCATTAGTTTAGGCATATATTATGGCAGACCCAGAGATTTTTTTGAGGGGAATTTTGTCCTTTCTTTGCACAGATGTTTGAATTTACCTCTTTGCATAGGGCACATTTGTTGTCATGCTGACTACAGCTGCCCAGCTCCATGGGACACTGTTATTGAGCTGTGGAACATGGTGTCCATGTCTGTCCAGAGTTTGAAAGGTCACCCTTTTGGGCATGTTGTTTGATTAATCTTATTTATTCTCAGAGCATAGTTTTTACCATAGCTTTTCCTGGTTGATTTCTAAAGCTAATTGATAACACAGATTCATGCAATGCTGATGTGAACCCAAAATAAAAACCTGGAATGATTTGTTCCTCGTGAAATAGAAAAGAGCTCCCAAGAGCCAACAGATTCTACCTGTATTGTTAAAAAATATGAAGGAAAACCAGAACAAATGAGATGTTCTAGAACTGTAAAGATGATGATTTTTTTATTGATTTTGATACTCCTTGGATCATGATGAGAAAATTACCCTGATCATAGAAAGTTGAGGAGAAAATTGATGGGAAAAAATATAATTAATACCCAGGAATCATTTATTTAAGATTTTTAAAAGTAATGAAAAAGTTAAAAAAGCTAAAAGGTACAGTAGGAACCTAGGGTGAGGTTTCTAAGTTTAAGAAGGATTTTTGGGTGTTAATTCGGAGAAAGAAATTGAAGACACTGCCAAGGGACAGAAGATGCCAGATGGGTGGATGGGTAGCACAGCATCTCAGGCATTGAGTGGACATCACTCCACATCCAGGCAGTATTGTGGGCTCTGGAGAAACCCTATGTCCTCTCCTACGGGGGGACATTCTTGGGTGTTGTCCAGAGACCTCTGAGCAGTCTTCTCTAGCCCAAAATACATGTTATTAGTAATAGGTAAAGCCTTTACTAGGGTGTTGAAATCCAGGGCTGTTTTCCCCAGGCCTTTGGTTACAAGGAAGCACACAGAGCTACAAATTGAAATGCCTCATGTCAGATATGTTAATCATGTTGTACTAAAACATAAAAGAGATGGAGAAGGCTCCCCAGCATGCAGTGTGCTCATAACCCTTCCATCCCTTTCCTAAAAACACTACAAGGACGACATATTCTACCTTTTCATGCATCTTGGACTACTGTCTAAGAATGTCTTTTTCCCTTTAGGACTGCCTTTCATGTTCCCTATATTTGTCCTGGTTCTGCCTATAGAAAACATTCTAGAGAGACTGTGGGAAGCACATGTTGAGGTTTGCAATAGAGCCTGCACTGCTGAGGATGCTCCCAACTACTGTTCAAAGGTCATGATGTGAGGAAAATTGATGCTCACTTTCAAAAAATAAAGTTTCTTTTCTGAGTAAATTTTTATACAGCTAAATAGAGGTTAGTACATAGCTAACCATGTTTGGTCTTTTTCCCAGGTATAATTACTTCTAACATTTTGAATGTATGGATTTTATAAAGTGGATTTTCTTTTAAAACAAGAAAAACAAATTTGGCTGGAGACAAATGACTGACAATGAGGCAAATGGGCCTACTAGTTCAATCATTATAAAATAAAAGCATTCTTAACCTGGTATGACAGTTCATTTTAATTGTGTGGGAGAATTGTGCTTTAGAGGGAAAGGATTCCTATCTGTATTTAAAGGAAGCAAAACTGATTCTAAGCTCTGAGTATCACAAATAAATATACTGTTATATATAAACCCAGAGGAACCTCTATGCTGTCACCAAAACAACGAAGAAGTAGACTTTAGAAAAATTAAGTATCGTCACATAAAATTAAGCCTTTTGACGTCTTGGCAGAACAGAAGCATGGATCTGCACATGAAAAATGGTCCCTGCCTCCTGAACTATTACTAGAAACTTAGTTTTCTGGGTATAAGTGAAAAGAAAGATGCTAAAAAGAAATATGAATTATACAAGTAGACAGTGAAATGCCCCATTTCAAAGATTCAAAATATGAAGTTTTCAGAATTGTACTACTTCAGAGAAGAAAATGAGACCACACATGTGTAGCCATTACTGTCAACTCCTTCACAAAGTCATAGAAATAAACTTGACAAACTTTTAAAAGTAGCATCTTGTTATGTTAGAATAGTAACAGCTACAGCTAAGTGTCTATGATGGGCTAGACATTGTGTCAAACACTTGACTTCAGTTAGCTCTAATTTTCATAATAATCTTAGAAATGAAAATTTATTGACCCATTTCATACATGAAGAACTGGGGTTCGGAGAAAAACCGTGGTCAGATACTTTGCATGGGGAAGTGCCTGGGCCCTGAACACTTCCATCTTCCCTGTCCCTGGATGACTCCTTCCACTGCAAGGTATTATTGTTTGATGAAAGGTTAAGGGGCAGTGTGACAATATCCAAAGCAAAGTAAGCCAATTGAATAGAAAACACACTTCCTATAAAAGCTAAGTTATAAAAGTATAAACAAAAGATGAACTTTGAAATTAAGTCAAATGTTGAAAACCATATTGGTGTCTCCAAAAATGCAATACACAGAAATGTGTGTGTGTGGTGGGGGGAGCCTTGAACAGAGAGAGGTTAGCAGGACAGAATAACTCTGAATTTTATTTGGCTCCCCCTTAATTCACCCTTGAGGAGTCTTCTCCAGCAAATCACCTGTGCTGTGTGTCTCATCTTCAGACTTATTAAATGTCTTTCCCAAGCAGAGCACATGAAGGTGAGCACCCCACATCAATGACACAACAGCACTGCAACATTCTAATGCCGTGTCCACAGTCTTGTCTAGACAAATAATCTCCCCCAAATTTCCTTTCCACTTCGTTTATAAATATAAAGGAATAAGTCCTTCTCTTGTTTAAGAATTTGCTGCCAATAACTATGATTTATCAAATTTAGCTTAAATAGGATCTGGATATTTGCATAAAAAGTATGTTGACTCCATCTCTAGACAGATTAAGTGATTTTAGATTGGATTATTCTTTTTATGCTGAATAATCTTAACATAAATATAACAGGGAAAGGCAATTTTTTCCAGTATCCACAGGTATTGGCCAAAGACAATGAATGAGCTTATGTCTAGCACCTGTTTTCCATGCTAGAATCCCATTAAATGCCTTGGCTAGCATTTCTGAAGACACATGTTTGCTGGTAGAAAATTAATGCTGACCAAGTTTCAGAGTTCTTAACTCCAATCTTTGTGTTCCAAACATGAGATCATCTGATAAATTAGTCTTTCCAGAATCAGACTGGCAGACCAACCCACCTGTTTTCTTCCTCAGAAAAACAGGAAACAAAGACCAACTAGCTTCTTTCATTATTCACAAGGGAAACATCATCAATGACTTTATCAGACCTCTGTGCCGAAAGTCCTAACCCACTCTAAACTTAAATTCAACATCAGGCCTGTGTGAATAAGCTTCAAAAGCAGCATCCAGCTTCACTGTCTTTTGAGGCTCACAGCCCAGAGAGCCTCCAGGGGCTTGATGGCTTCTCGTGAGAGAAGGCGCTCTAAATGTGAATGATACACAGAGAAACACTAAAGAACACTGATGTTTGAAGTTGCAACTGAGCCTGCTCAAGCACTCTTCAGACAGCCCGCAGGGGTTTCCATCTTGTTTAATGCTGCCCACAGGTCATTTCACAATAAGTCACAGTTGGACTCACAGTGTTGTTTCCCTACTACTCATTCACTTGCTAAAACACAAGAGGAACTTCACAAATAGAAATTCCTGAGGGCCAGCTAGCAGATGGCAGGATGATGAGGTAAGAAAGACTGGGGGTACTGAGACCAAATGACCCAGGTTTAAACTCAGATTCTGCCATGTCCTCATTAATGTGACCAGAGGGACTTAACTGCTCTGAATCTCAGTGTATCACCTGGAAAATGGGTTGTTTCTCTCAGGGCTGTTTAAGGAATAAAAATGAAAATACAGGGGAGTTCCCTGATGGTGTAGTGGCTTAAGGCTTTGGCGCTGGCGCTGTCAGCGCTGCGACCTGGGTTCGATTCCCAGTCAGGGAGCTACCCACATACCAAAAAGAAAAAAAAAAAAACAAAAGAAAATGAAAGTACAGGTAACATACTTAGTGGCTATACCTAGTAGATGTACAATAAACATTATTGTTATTTTCTCATTGTATTATTACTATATTGTTTTTATCCACTAGCATCCTAAACCTTTTTTATGTTTTGAAACACATGATACAACAGGCCTGTAGAAACATGAGACTCTTAATAAAGTAAAAAACACACACACATATATTCACAAACACATGCTACTTACTTGTATGCAACTGAAACATAACCTTGACATAATGGGAAAAAAAGACCCAGTCTGGTGATAATTATAAAAATGCTATAGTCTTCATCAGCAAAGTGAGACGGTAAATCAAATGCTCTGTTGGGCCATACCAAATGATCCTTTCTGTGATATTCAGATCCTGGTTTCTTTACGGAATGTTTGCATATAGCTCACTGGTTTCAATTATCCATTCTCCTTGTACCTTATTGGAAGTGGTAAACAGTCCAAGACACATTTATGTTTGGCTTGGGAAGGTTATTTTGTGTTATAACATTTGTATAAAATGAGATTTTGGAAATGGGCTTTAAACAAAACGGTGAAGTCTCAGGCTTTTCCTCCTGCCTTCTGCTCAGAGCTGCCCCTGGCATCCGACCCCATGTGGGATGGCTGAGTCACATCACAGCTCTTCCTGATGACGAGGATCAGATTAAAAGCCAGGCTTCTCTCCTGTCCTCCCTTTCTCTTTCTTTCCCTTGCTCTCTCTTCCTCAGTGGATTTTTCTTTTTACTATTTTCCTCATTTGGAGGAAGTAATGAAATACTTGGTTTAAATATATCCTACTGATTCGCAGACTGCATGTAGGAATAAAAGCCAGAGATACTGAACAATATTAGCAATTAGCTATTCTGTTCATTTGCATCAGTGTGAACCATGAAAGAGAAGTGCACATTGAGTGTGATTATTTACACTTTGTTTCTTGTCTTTTTATGGCTGATTTCCTGTGTAGAACTGAAGTGGTGTCTCTGTTCTCCAGGGACTGCATGCTTTACTCACTCTTTTTTATATCATGGTGCAAGCTATTATTATGAGCACAGTAATGAACAAAATAAATCCTCTTACTGTAGCAGATAATCTCTACTCCACAAGATAATTATCAGATCTCACAGGAATTTGTTTTTAAACTCACTTCATAATGATGGCTCTCTTCTCTGAAGATGCTTCATCACGTCTAAGAATGTAATCACAAACCATGGTGAGATGTGCAGTAGTTTTTTAAAATCCATCTCCTAAGAGGAAAGGAATGGGAAAGTTAATTATATCTAATGGCCCTTGATCTCTCAAGAGGATAGTCTGTCCTACCTGAGAGAAAACAGTGGTTTCAGAAGCCAGGAAATCTGATAAGTAGCTTAACTTTTTTGTAAAAGGTGAGAGGTCCACTTGTATTACATGTCAAGGCTATTGTCTAAATGCATATTTCTTAAAGAAAAACTGGTCAGCAGAGTAAGAGTCAAGGCTAACACTATATTAAAGAAAAAATAGAGGAAGAAATCCTTTTGAATCTCAAATTATAAAACGGTCTGCAAATACAGGTTTTTCATTTAGTCATAGCAACTATTTTGAAGGTTTTTCATATTGGCAAATATAGCAGATAATGAATTATTGATCCAAAAGAAGTTCAGGAAATGCAGAGCTTAACTAAATTGTCTATTTTCCATTGTAATGTACATTGATGTAGTAGGAAAAGGAGGGTTATCTATTGATCCACTCCCCAAATCTCTCTGACCCACACTGATAAAAGAAAAGGAAAAATAACTGAATACATTCACTCTAAAGCCAATTTACATCTAATAAATAATCCTGCAGTGAGAGAAGGACTTGGCCTCCTCAAATCTGATGTCATTGTCATGATATTCTGCCTTGTGATTCATTTTGAGTTTTACCACTACCACATGTAAGAAATAGCAGTTGAATCTTTCACTTAGAAGCAGACCCTTACCATATGGTGCTAAATGAAGTGCAGTAGATTTTATCTTGCTGGTAAGAGTCAGGGATACAGATATGTTTTCTTAAAATGGTTTCCTTTTCACTTTTTTTTTTTTCCGAAATAAAAAGAGATGGGGCCAGTAGTCAGGATTTTTGCTTTTGAGGAAAGGTAGATGACTTTACCTCTAATGCCCCAAACAGTCTTAAAATTATAACTTGGATTAAAAGAAATGCATCACAGTGAGATGAGAAAGAGAGAAATTCATTATCTCCAAAACTTATATTTCATTTTAACATGTTTACTCACTTACTTAACAGATATTCATTCCGCACCTATTATGTGCCAGGCACAGTGTCTCCCACTGTGGGAACAAAAGATGAATTGGCTGTAATTTAATTACTCGGGAGAAATAAACAAGCAAATTGCACCAACACCAACATGTAATAAGCCCTACAATGAACAATACGGGAGAATCTACACTTCCTCAAGGAAGTCACCCTAAGATCAGCATAGACATTAACTTGATAAACTGCAACAACTGATCACACCTTATACCTCCAGGTGGAAGTATGGAGGCTTGATCTGCCTGACTCATTGGAGGGACTCAAAGCTTTCAGATCTCTCAATAGCAGAAACTGCAACTGTTGCGAGTGTCAGAAATGAGGTTAATGGAACGGAGGGCACCCAATCAGTGAAGAAACTTGTGTTCTAACAAGGAGTTGCCACTTTATCAAGAAAACCCTGGGAAGTCATTGAAGGACTTGAACCAGGACATTGATAAGATCATATATGTAATTTAAATCTCTGCTCTGACAGCTGTGTGAAAGGTACCTGTCAGGAAACTAAGACCAGAAAAGAAAGAACTCTTTAGAAAACATAGAATCCATGCAAAGAATGGTCAGAGCCTGAATAATAATCATTAACCTCAGGCCAGTACTATACTAAGTTTTGTTGTTTCTTTTGGGTGGGGGCTGGGTAGTTCCCTGGCTGGGAATCGAACTCAGGCCATGGAGTTGAGAGTGCTGAAGCCTAGTCACTACACCACCAGGGAACACCTCCTATACTAAGTACTTTATAAACTTTATCTCATTTAATCCCCACAACAAACCTGTGGAGTAGCTACTAGGTACCCATTTCAAAGACAAAGGATCTGAGATTCAAATAATTTAATTACTTTGATTGAGATTGCATAGGTATTGGTAAACCAGAATTTGGCGTGAGAACTGTATGACTTCAGAAGGCAAAAAGAATTTAGGTGCAGACACAGACTTTGAGGGAAAATGAGATATTTTGGGATATGCTGACTTTAAGTTGCTAGTTGGACATTGAAGAGGAATGTCCACTGAGCAATCAGATACTTACCTAGAGTTTAAGAGAATCTGAGCTGGAGACCAATCCATAGCCCTGTCACAGAAAGCCATGTGAATAGCTAGTCACTCCCAGAGAGACACAAAGTGAAAAGAACAGTAAGTCAAAACAAAACACTGGGGGAAAGTACTAAGCAGAAGACAAACCTATGAAAGAAGTTAAAAGAATATTCAAGTTGAGTCCAGTGTGAAATTAATCTATCAATATTAATTATGCATATAATGTACACAAGGTACTATGCTGGGCCCTATAGCTGATGCAAGAAAATAGTAGGACAAGAGGATTTTTTCTTAAGAAGTATGAAAAGGATGTTAGGAAGAAAGTCATACACACCTGCACACACAAAACCACTAATCAAACATTCACAAAACCACTAATCAAAGTAAGAAATGTCACCAAGCAGACATTTTCTATGTGTGGTTTAGGAAATAAGAGCTCTAAGGAGGATAAAAAAAATTACTATGTGAACTCAGTGTATAAGATCGCTCCATGAAAAATATTAAACAACTCACTTCAAATTTAACTGAGCATCTAACTCAACAGGCATCTTGTTTAAACGCAGATTTATGCGCCCTGGCCTCAGGTGGTCTGATTCAAGAGGTTGGAATTGGGCTCAGATAGCTAAATTGTTAACAAGGACCCAAGGCAAATCTGTCAAATTCCAACATGAGAAATACTATCTCAGAGAATGTCGAAATGCAGACGGAGGTGTGGAGTAGCGTGTGCGCTGTGGAAAGAAAGGGGATTTATAGTGAAGAAAGGTGAGAATAAAATTAAGAAGACCTAAAAAATGAAAAGACTGTTTTCCACGGATGGTTCAAAAGAGGCCAGGTTGGGAAATGCTAAGACTGTAAGTGAAAGACGGAGACCTCACTAAGGGAAAGTTAAATACCCACCTAGGATTTGTTCTCAACAGTACTTTACTGTTTAGGCTCATTCAATAGAAGTTTGCTTTCTGAAATAGATAATATACATCACATTGCTCATATTGTTGGAAAATCTAAAAGTTCTTTTGTGGATATGCTGATTGAGCTCCGTAGGAAAAAATTAAGGCATGAAAGAGAATGGGATTGAAGTGTTTTTTTCAAAATCATAAAATGCTCCATAACAAGTAAAATACATATATTTGACCAAGTTATTTAACTTGCCCCATAACCACTTATCAATTATGCAATCATAGCATTCTTTTCACTGAGGTCCTTACCCTTTTGAAAGACATGACACTTTCAGTAAGAATTGGTGCTTAAAACACACTAACAGACATTAATTACTGTTATGACAGCCCATGAAGTTACTCCTCCAAACTATAGTGTGAAAATGCAGACAAAAAGTGGGAATTTAATGAAAGACAAGGACAAAATATGGACATGCCTTTGTCTGGCCTTTTTTGTTTGTTTGTTTCTTTAAAAAATATTTTCTTAGTAGTCAATTTTTATTTGTTTCAAAAATGAACTTCATTTTTAATTCAAAGAGAAAAAAAGGAAAATAAAGTAAAAAGATTTATGATTGAATATTGTGATCTTTTTCAATGCCACATGTGAAACACAAGCTTCCTTAAAGCCTCCTTCTACTGGGGTACCCAGTGAAGTGGCCAATACACTGCATATTCCAGAACATGTTGGACTCATTCACCCCAACTTGCCTATAAATTGTCATTTTCTTCTAAGAGCCATCACTGGGTGTGATGAAAGTCCAGCTCAGGGTGTACTGCTGGGGCCAGTGGTGCTGGACATACAAGGGTATAGGAAGAAAGGTACAACTAATTGAATGTAATATTATACATATTATTATACATATTATTATACATATTATATATACGTATATATAGGGTCCAGCAGAAGTAACGCCCTTTTATATGAGCTGGTAATCTATACCAAATCTTTTATTATTAAATCATAAGCATGTAATTCTGTAACATAACTATTTTAATTACTTAAAAGGTGTGTTACTTCTGCCTGACCATACACACACACACACACACACACACACACACACACACACAAACACACACACACAAGGTCCGACAATGAAGTTGGTCAACTCATTCTAGAAAAAGTGCTACATAACTCATTGCTGAATATTACTATGATCACCTTTGAAGTACTCCCCTTGGCAAGCTATGTACTGATGCCAATGCTTAGTCCACTCTTCAAAGCAATTTTGGAACTCTTTTTGTTTGAAATGGCCATCAGAACTGCCATCACATGAGCCTTGATGGCCTGAATGTCATCAAAATGTCTTCCTCTCAATATTACCTTTGTCTTTGGGTACAGAAAAAAGTAATTGGGGGCCAGATCAGGTGAGTAGGGAGGGTGTTCCAATACAGTTACTTGTTTACTGGCTAAAAACTCCCTCACAGACAGTGCCATGTGAGCTGGTACACTGTCGTGATGCAAGAACCATGAGTTGTTGGAGTAAAGTTCATGTTGTCCTTTAACTTTTTCACTCAGTCTTTTTATCACTTCCAAATAATAAACGTGGTTGACATTGGTATAAATTCATAAAGAACAATCCATCTAATATCAAAAGAGGTTAGCAACATTGTTTGGACTCTTGATTTGGACTGACAGATTTTTCGGTTGTGGAGAATTGGTTGACTTTCATTGTGCACTTTGATGCGATGTTTCAGTTATATTGGTACACCCATGTTTCATTACCAGTGATAACATGACCCAACACATCATTATCACTCTCCAAAAGGCCTTGGCAAACTTCAACTCTCATTTATTTTTGTTCAGCAGGAGCTGTTTGGGACCATTTTTTACACACCTTTCTCATGCCAAAATTTAAGTTAAGATTTTCCTGTTTTTTATCAATGTTTACTTGATCTGCTGTGCTTCCTACAGTCAGCTAATGATTTTGATGCCTAATTTGATGAATTTTTGCAATGTTTTTGTCAGTTCTGCTCACTACTGGCTGCCCTGACCTCTCTTCATCAGTGACGCTTTCTCTCCCCTCAGAAAAACATTTAATCCATTCGTACGCTGCTGGTTTTCTTATGGCATTATCCCCATAAACTGGGACTAACAGGTTCCTGATTTCACTTCCACTCTTGCCAACTTTAACAAAAAATTAATGTTTGATCATTGCTCTAATTCAAGCTCTGACATTCTCATGATGACACATAAAAACATGCAACAACAATAATGAACACCACTCAGCAAGATACTGCTATGCATCAACACAAATACACTTGTGAGACACAGATATGCCAAGGTTATAAAACCTTATTGAACAATTAGCAAATAGGTGTTTGGAAGAAAATAAATTAGGATGGATTTTAGACACTCAGAGGAAGAAACTAGGAAAGTGAACACTGAACTAGAACAGCCTAAACTTGGAACAGTCTAACCTTGGAACATTGTACAGTGCTGTCAATGTAAGTGCACAGTGGCAAGTTCTCAAACTTAATTCAGACCTTATACATGTGTGTGTGTGTGTGTGTGTGTACATATATATATAATATAAGATACATATATAATATAAATATACTCAAATGTCACCTCATTGGTGAGGTGTTCCATGACAGCTCTAAAAAATGTACTAACATAATAAAAATATAATATATTGTATGGTTAGATGGTCATAGTAGTAATTAGAAAATTACTACTATGTAATTTTCTAGTAGTAATTAGAAAATTAACCTGGGATAAGAAATAGGAAATAGTTGTCTGAAGGTCGGAGTCACCATTTTATAGGGCCATCATGGAAGACCTCACCGATGAGATGACATTTCAGGTGTCTGTGGGAAGAGAGTTCTAGGTGATGGCATTACTATAACTTGGACCTCAATGTCAACTTTGTTGTGATGTTGCAATGAAGGGATATTTTTCGCTAATAACTGTGGCAGTTATCCATGTTTTCATAAATAACATTTGATATTATGCCAAATAAGATAACATACTTGCATACAGTAACCACCCTCCAACCACCATATTTTCCACAGCAGCTTTATTCCATACATTAGATTTTGAAGAACTTGATTGATGTGGAATGAATAGCAGGGCATAACATCCCAGATGGTGAGTAATATTTAAGTTCACCTGTCAAGTAAGAGTTTATAAACCTAGCTTTTCCACATTTTAACATGCAAAAACACAGGGTTAAAACAAATTGGGTGTTTTCTGGGCAAGGCATTATGGTGATTCTTCCAAGTTCCTCTATCCTTGCTTAACCAAGCCATTTACATAAATTGATAATTTGTGTGAAGAAATTTAGTACTATCAATCCCAATTTGTGTCTTGAGGAAAAATAACTGAACAACTAATGTATTTTAGTTTACTGGGTCTCCATGGATTCTGCATTTTGAACTATTTTTCCTCTCTTTTTACTCATTAAGAAAATACAAGATATTGACAAATCTTCCTAGTTCCAAGTTTAGGCTGTTCTAGTCCCGTGTTCATTTTCCTGGTTTTTTCTCCTGAGTGTTTTAAATCCATCCTAATTATTCTCTTCCAAATACCTATTTGCTAATTTGGAGGATATTTGGCTTTGTCTGTTTTGCATCTCAGTGTATTTCTCAGCAAAATTCCTCTGTCTCCTAAGACAGAAGTCTCTTTGGATGCATATTTTCTCCTAAAACAATACCTTTTATTTTTTATCTTTTACCTCCTATTCAATGTCAAGTTTCCTCTCGAACTCACCAACACTATTTTTCTAATACTCTGTTAAATTGGAAAATGACTATCCTCTCATAAAATTGTATGCATCCAGCATAGATAGTAAGTTTATGGAATTAACAAAGGAGCTAACTTTCTGTGAACTTAATGCTAAGATAGTCCCTATTTCTGATAAACATATACACGGGCATTGAAACATCTTGATTTCAAATATCTCTTTATAAACAAGGTAGCTATATATCACATACACATAATTTAATCTTCTAAAGGCCAAGCAAAGGCATAATTATAATTCCAGACCAGTGGCAGTAAACACTTTCTTGTGGTCTTATTCCAATGTCAGCACTTCATTTTAATGATAACTGGAGTTCTGCTGTTCATTGTAAAATCCTTGAATATACGTAACAACCTGCTTAGAGTATGTTGAGTTTATGGAGGTGACCAAATGAAGCCTGAAAATTTATTTTAAATAAATTGTGCAGATTATACCAGAGATATGAATTCTAATTCAGAGCTGAGCAATACCATGCAAAATGTGAAGATTTGAATAAAATAGAGTTTAAGCAAGTACACTCATGCCTGTTATCAATCTTCATCATTGTTAAGTGTGCCCTCTAATTAGTGCATTTCCCTTAATTCTTTTTTTTTTTTTTTTTTTTTTTTGCTTTTTGGTATGTGGGTAGCTCCACTGACTGGGAATCGAACCCAGGCCTCAGTGCTGACAGAAGCAGCGCCGAAACCTTAAGCCACTACACCATCAGGGAACTCCCCACATTTCCCTTAATTCTTGATTAGCAGCTACCAGAGCTCTCCCACATAAAAACCCTATTGCAATAATTCAGATAGAACTTTGCAGCTTGAAGAGCATTTTTCACATGTATCATCTTTTTAATGCTCTCAACAATGCCAAGAAACAAGTATTATTATGGTTATTTCATATACAAAGAAAAGAGGCTTTATTAAATTGACCCTAGATAGCTAATTGGGTAAGGGTGGTCTCCTCCCTCACAATAAAATGCATATTTGTTTGTGGTTTTTTTGTTTTGTTTTGTTTTGGCTTTTTGGCTGTCCAGCATGTGCTTTTCTTTCCTAATTGCTGGAGGTAAGAGTAGGCTATTACGATTCTGTGTGTTCCTGTGTGTCAGCAGTACCCAGATCCCCACTGTAGAAACTTTAAAAGGGCAGGTTTCTTTCTTCCCAATGGCTGGCAGAAAAGGTGCACCACCTTGTTACATGGGCTCTGTCAATTTAATTCCTAGGACTTTGAATCTTGAGAAAAGTATGCAAAAATAAAAGAGTGATGAGATCCATTTTAGGCAATGGCAGCGTTTGCAAGGCACCACAGTGCATGTGGAGGCCCACATATTATAAAATTTAACATTTAGAAGTTATATCAATCTAACAAACTGTTTAATAATATACATAATAGATTTCTATTCTTATAGCTTAACAAATATAATTTTCATAACAACCCAGCTGGCCAGTTTTGAATTTAGAACTCATGGATCTCTTGGAGTTGTATGTTAGATTGTGGAAGCTTGGGGAAAGTGGATCTCTGGTAATTGATTCTGAGGTCAAGCTAGGCTTCTCTCTGTTGCTCTTTCCTCTACCGGCGTTACTCTGCTCTGTAAGGAGTTTTGTGCCTACACCTTGGCCTGCAGATCCAAGCTCCATTCATACTTTCCCACAGAAAGCTATGCCTTGGCCGTCCCTGAATGAGCTTCATTCTTAAGCAGATAGAGCCTATGAAGAAGGTTACACGGGCTCTGGAATGAGTTCAGAACTTTTCGTGCAAGGAATTCTGGGCTCTTATGTATCCAGGGCATGTTCAAGAAGGCAGGGCTTCAGCTCTAGGTAATCATGTTTCCTTAACTTCATAGTCTTTTGCTTCATGGAGATGATTATATTCAAAAGAGGGCCAAGGTGTGTCCTTTAAAACCAAGAGCTTAGGGGCATGGATCTTCTTGCCTGGACATAGGGTGGTACTGGGTGGAGTATCCCAACTGGGAATTTGTTGCTACTTGGCCTCTTGAATCCCTGTGGTTCTTGCTGGTTTTCTAAGCAGGTCCTCTTACCTCATATACATTCTCTGAGCCCTGTACATCCTTCCAGTTCACTCCATTGGCTTAAAATAGACAAACTCATTTTCTGTTACTTATAACTGGGAACATTGTTTGAAACTTACTGTCTGTCATATTTTCCACCAGCTGAGGATGGTAGGGAGATGTCAGTGACTAGACAATAATAGATGAGAACAGCCTGAGCAATGTTAAGTACCATCAGTCCATGATGAATATTTCACTATCCTCATGAAAAAACAAGGGGGTAACTGCTCCTTACCCTTCCTATACATTCTATCAGGCTCACAATTTATTATTGACTTCCTTTTAAGGTAACCTGAGTTAAATCTTTATTGAAATGACTTTTAAATATGGATAAACAGAAGAAAAAACACATACCCTTAATCACAATTGTACTGCTCAGAGATAACTACTATTTTTAACAGATCATATTCTGTACATGTCTTTATGAAAAAAAGGATCATACTGTACATTTTCATTTGAAGTTATTTTATTCATCAAACTCTGTATTATAAGCATTTTCATTTCAATATTTTTTTCCATAACATTTGAAAGTGGAAAAACATTTTATCATTGAATGATATGAAGTTGTTTCACCTAATACTTATTGTTGGACATTATGGTAGCCTTAAGTGATTAACATTAGAAACAATATTAATGAACATCCTTAAAGTAAAATAAGTATGTGTGTGTGTGTGTGTGTGTGTGTGTGTGTGTGTGTATATATATATATATATATATATATATATATATATATATAATATATATGCTTAATTATTTCCAAATGATATATTTCTATAAGTGCAATGTTCATTTCAAAGACTTTTTAAAACTACAGTATTTTAATACTATTTAAAAACATTTAACCCCTGCAACATTAATTTTTTCACATTCATCTAGCAAATATTTTCATTAAAAATTAGTAAAGTATGTTTAAAACCCAGTATTAAGAAATTTTTGTATATTAAATAAATGTGTTATATGCAATGCACTTTGCAAGATCTTCAAACAAATCTGACAGAAATAAAGACTTCCTTCATTTAATAGTGACCTACTTTGCTGTTTCTCTCCTAAAAAAATAGCTCTGTTGTGATATAATTAATATACTATATAATTCACTCATTTAAAGAGTATAATTCAGTTGATTTTAGTATATTCAGAGTTGTGCAACTGTTACCACAATAATTTTAGAAAAATGTAATTACCCATGAAAGAAACCTACATGTTTTAGCCTTCATTCTCAAACCCTGCATTTCCCCCAGTTCTGGCCAAACATTTACCTACTTTCTGACTCTATAGATTTGCCTGTTCTGAACCTTGATATAAATGGAATCACACAATATGCAGTCCTTTGTGATTGCCTTCTTTCACTTGGCATCAAGTTTATAAGGTTTATTTATGTAGTAATATGTATCAGTAGTTTGTTCCTTTTTATTGATGAATAATATTCCATACTGTGGATATATCTCATTGATTTGTCAATTTATCAGATGAACATTTGGACTGTTTTCACTTAGGGCTATTATGAATAATGTCTCTATGAACATTTGTATACAAATATTTGTGTGATTATATGTTTCATTTCTCTATATGTATATGTGAAATTGCTTGATGGTACGATAACTCTATGTTTAACCATCTGAGGAACTGCCAGACTATTTTCCAAGTCAGTTGCACCATTTAACATTCCCAGCGGTCTATGAGGGTTCCAATTTTTCTACATCCTTGTCAATACATGACATTATCTGTCTTTTTTGTTACAGTCATCCTCGTGGGTGTGAAATGGTATCTCAATGTGGTTTTTATTTGATTTCCTGATAGCTAATGCAGTGTCACTTTATTTTTAAAAAATTAGTTCTTAATAAGAATCCCAGAAACACTACAAATGAGATATTAGTTCCACTTCACATGCTGATTATTAAGTCAGTTTTCTCTTAAAATTATTTTTTTAATGAAAGAATTCAGCCTTGTCTGTGGACCTATACTTGTTACAATCTTAAAATAAATATATTTTCTAATAAATTATGGTATAACTACACATTATTTTACTTTCTTATAAATGTAGACATTAATTATCTTTCTGTGGTTTCTAAGAGTTTATCATGTATGCTTTTAATAAGCATTATGACTAAGCTTTGGTTATTTTCTATTGATGAAAAGCAGTAGGTATGCTTCAATTCAAAATGCTGTATTCTCTCATAGGAAAATTAATGGAATATACATTTAAAAAACAGATTTTAGCAATTCAAGAACTTAGATTTATCACAGGTTTTATAGTTTGTGTGTTTTAAATGTTTTATTAAAAAGATGGATTTTTACTGTTACTATTTGACTCAGCTTGTGGGAGGTTGTCTGATATAAAGCAATGGTGACATAATGTTAAATAAATACAACATGATGAACCATCGAATTGAATGTTGAAAGTTAAACCTTGCTGTAGGGAAAATAACTGTGACAATACTTTCAACATTATATGTGAATAAATGTGCAGCTTATTTTATAATATAAAAATGGTGTTCAACCCCTGAGGTAACAGAATTTGATACACTAGAGACTTTGAGGAAAGGCGGAGAGGTTGAGTGTTGAATTTCCTTTCAGTACAAAATCAACATGCGTATATTGTAGGTCTCAGATGGATTTGCAGAAAATCATGTTCTCAGATGGATAAAGGTGTGCAAACTTCTTTGAATAAAAACAAATTTAGAAGAGAAGACAAGATGGCGACTGGAGAGGACGTTCTTAAAGCCTCTCCCAGAAAACAAAATTGAACGGCCGTCCAGGAGCCAAGAA
>PVJL010017741.1:0-17624 GCA_004026885.1 Lyroderma lyra
GGGGAGGGAGGGGTGGAGGGCAGGAAAGGGGACTGAACACTGACTGCTGATGCTTATTTCAGACCGAAGGGTGATGTGCCGGCGCTAGGATGAAGGCGGGCTGTTAGAGGGTCATCCATGTGACCAGGGCCGTGTGGGGACAGCTGACCCCCTAGCACCCTCACGTGCACCTTTAAACAACATTGCCTTCACCTTGGTCTTGTCCTGGGCAGGCCCCTCGGCGCGTGGCTCCGTCCCCCGTGCGCTTTGAGTTCACACTTTGCACGATGGATCCCTCGAAGGGAGTTAGAGGGCGAACCGACGAGACGTGGGAAGCCAGAGACCACTGCGCTAGGCTCACCTTTAAGGGCGTCCGGCGTGCCGAGGGCTCCGCCCGTAGGTGATTCCCCGATCCCCCCGTTCTTGCTGCATGAACATGGCCACCCCAACGGTTTTCTAAACCCAAGGAGAAGAGAAGGCTGGGCTCCCCTGCCCTGTTTAAAAGTTTCCTTCGCAAATGGAAAGGGCCACCTCTCCTGCCCGTGCCGGAGAGGACAGCGGGAGAGCGCCGACATTCGTGCGGAAATGGACTGGGGCCACTGAGTCCCCAGCCGAGGTGCTCCACGTTCGGCCCAGGACAGCGAGCCATCCCTGTGGCGAAAAGCGCGTCCTGGCCACCGAAGCCCGGCACTGGGGCGGGGGACGCTAGGGACACTGCCACGTTTGCCCGCGGGCCTTCTCCAGCCTGATAAGCATTGCAGGACCCCAAGGCCGAGCCAGAGCTTCCTGCACTGAGACAGGAAGCGACAGCCCAGGGCAGGTAGGCGCCCTGTGAAGCAAGTCATTCAGCAGCTTCCAAAGAATGCGCGTGACTTCTTTAACCTACGTCAACGACGGTGCTGGGAACTTTTTTTCTTGGAAAGAGTGTCAGACCTCAGTGGTCACATTTTCCCCCCTGGGTATGAAGGAACAAGGCAGTCCATTTTGCATGTGGCACCCCTCAGGACCTTGTTGTTATGGCAACGGGGACGGGCAAGCAGGATTTCCTGACACCCAGGGCCTCCCGGTGAGCACGGGGATGCGCATTGGCACAGCCCAGGCACTGAAAGGCCTCCGCGCCCTGCACAAAGGAGCCCATTAAACTAATGGGCACGGGCCCTGCCCAGCCGGCAGGACTCCCAGCAGGGTTAGGTTTCTCCCCCTCCCTGGGGATCTCAGATATCCTCTCCTGTCTCGGGGAAGCTGGGTCACAGAGGGGCCCCACGGAGATGGGCCCGAGCTGCGTCCGTCCGGGGAGCCGGGACGGACCCCTGAGCCCGGCACACCGAGAGCTGCGACGCTCGGCCCCCTCTCTCTGAGCTCCCCCATCTGTCACAGGAAGCCACTGGCCTAGAAACACGGCTCCAGCTCTAATTCTTTAAAAACAAACAAAACCTGTTAACGTCGACCGTGCACCCGCCTCGTGTCAGCCACTGTGTATTAACTCGCCGGCGGGGTGCGGTTCCCCATTTGGTCGGTCGCTCTCCCGCCTTACAAATGAGGAAATAAGCTTCAGGACCTGCAAGCCGCCCGACCAAGGCCACTGCCGTGGCAGCTCGGCGGTCGTGCAGCCTGTCTTCACGCTGCGGTTGCCGGGGTCCAAAGTCCACTCTTAGCAACTCTGCCTCCCTGTCACCTCGGCTTTCTTTACCACTTTCTATGACAAGTCACGGGCCCGCACGCCTGCCAGAATGACAGACGACGCCATCGTGTCCGCATGGACACGTTACAGTCTTCGCTCTCTGTACTGGACTGCAAGCATGGGGCAAACCCCACTTCGGGCCACACGCTGGACTGAGCTCTTGGCATGCTCCCAGGACCCTCGCTAACCCCCCAGGAAACAGGCACCACTGGTACCCCCAGTTTACGGAGGACGGAGCAGACCTAGAGGTTAAGTAACTCGTCAGAGGCGGCGCCCCGACCGTGCCACCCATTAGGCTGCAGGGCTGCCCTTTGAGGAGACACAGGGCCCGTGCCCCCAGCGCCGGGCATGCTCACAACCCAGACGGGGTCAGCCGTTACGAGCTGAGGATCTCCCATCAGTTCAACTCGTTCTGTCCCACGGTTGTTTCCCGAATGTCCGTTAGGCGAGTGTAGTGACACCACCTGCTCCTAGGCAGCGGCCACAGCTTTCCGCCCCTCCAGGACGGCTGACTCACCGGAGACCAGGTTTGTGGCTGAACGTTCCCGGAGCCCAGAACCCTGCTCCCAACCTTGCCATGGCTTCTCAGCACACCAGAATCAAATGCAAACTCGCACCGTACGTGCTCTGACCTTCGCCTCCCTCCTGACCCTTGACCTTCCCGTGACTCAGTAAATCTGACCTTCGCCTTAGAAGGTAGAGACAGACGGTGCCTCCCTCCGGGGCAAGGGGCAAGTTTGCTGACAGCCTCGGAACACAGAGAAAGTAGGCAGCTCCCGCCCATTATAAACCCTGTGGGTTCCCAAGCACTCAGGGGTCCCTCTCCTGCAAAGCAGCCCCCTGTGAGAGCCTGTGTCACCTGGCCCTCCCCCTGTCAGCCGGCGTGAACGGCGCTTGGCGCTCCGCTATTGCTGTCACTGTGAGGAGTGAACCCCTTTGCCTCTGCCGCAAGGTCAAGTCCCAAAGCTTTCGCAGTTCTTGACACCCACGGCCACGTTTGCTTCCGGTGACACGGCCTCGTCACGCTCCCAGCAGCCGGGGACAGCCCCGAGTTACGGCGACCTTGGGGTTGTACAATGAGTGGGGCTTGCCGGCCCCCTGCACCATCTTTTTGTACATTCGTGGTGGCCGACTGCCCCCTGCGCCCCGCATGGCCCTGGCCACCCCATAACCTGACAGAGCAACCTGGGGGGGTCCGTTTTCACATTCCGTACCTGTGTGTTGTTCTAGTGTGTTTACCATTGGCTACCTGACCTTATACTAAAAAAGGTTTTAAATACACCCCCTCCCGTGTTATAAAGCGATGCGCTTCTTGTTTTGTGGGGGAGGAGACGGCGGGGAGGGGGTGCTCAGTCATTGGCTTGAAATAGGGCACAGAGAAGTTCTTTAAAGTCCATTTGCTCATTTAAAAACTAAAAACTATATTTCCTACCTGTCCGAAGCTCCGTGGGGGCCAGAAAAATGCGTGTGCTTCCTGCCTGTCCTTAAGGGGGGCACTGGCCCCAGAGGGAGGTGCCTCTTGAACAAACACTTGGAATAAAAGCCTAGAGATGCGCCTGGGGAAGAGACTGGGGAGCCCCGCGCAGGGGGCGCGACCCTGGGGAAGGCCGGTTCACCTGCCGGAGGCGCTGTGGGGGGCGCTGGGCTGGGATCTGACCTCGGGGCGCAACACCTGAGAAAGCTGGATGGTCTGGACCCGGGCTGCATTTGCAGGCGTGGGCGGTCAAGTTGCTGGATCAGGGAAGGCCATGAAAGGGTGACACACAGAAGAATGGGGATACGCTGCGGGCTGAAAGTCACAATGCAGCAACGGGCAAATCCCGTACAGGAAGGGAGGGGACAGGCGGACCCCAGGCCCACCCCCCCCGGGACAGCCGACTCCATGTTCCCTCCTCGAGCAGAGCAGGGCCGGCGGCTGTGCACGTCCAGGGCACGGGGGTCGCACAAGACCTGGCCCCCACGGCCCGCAGGGCCCCAGCGCCCCGCAGTTCCTTCTGCGCTGGGCCCGCTTCGTTGCCCCTGGCCGGCCGCCGCCGAATGGCCCAAGTCCCTGGGATGCGTGGAATTTGAAAACCTTAGAGCTGGAGAAGGCTCTCTGGTTATCGGATCTGATTTCCACAGACCCCTGTTCGATATGCAATCCTGAACAATTGAATTTGCGACCCTCAAAGATTGGCCAGCGCTTCCTAACACCCCTGGAAGAGAAAAATAAGTTTGTTCGTTTGTTTGAACAAACACAAAAGGACAAGCCTGCTTGTTAGCTGGAACTCAGGAGGACCTTGTCAGGCGGGACCTTGCACGTGGCCTGAAATCTCGAAATTCACGGCACACGCGATTCTTCCCGCGGGGGCTCCCCTCAGCACCCACCTGCGGAGGGCCAGGGCTCAGCAGCCGCTCCCAGAGCCCGGCTGCGCGCACAGCCGCGACCCGACGTGCGGGGACACAGCCGAACAGGCCGGCGGCCCCAGCGTGCCCGCAAAGCGGCTGCGGCCGAGCCGAGTGCACCCGCCCGCCTCAGCGCCGTCCTGGCTCAGGCCCCGTGTCCTGGAGCCTCCATGTCAGCGGGGGGCTTCCCTCGGGGTCCCCGGGAGCTCAGGGGTGGGCGACCCGTGGGAAGTGGGCTCTCCGGGCTGCCGGGGGCTCCCTTACCTGGCCCTGCCCCTTTCTGGCGTGCACACGAGTGCGGTGACCCCCTCAGCACCTCCTCCCGCGAACGGCAGGCACGAGCCGGCCCCGGCAAGGTGCAGGCAGCCTCCCGGACGCAAACACCTGAGTTGCAAGCGGGGGCCGTCAGGGCGAGGACACAACTGCACAGCCCTCACCTCGGCCCAAGTTTCCACTCAAAGCGAATTGCTCCTTAGCAGCCCGGAGGCAATTGGGCCTCGCTCAGAAAATGCCCTCCGCACGCGGCCCACGGACCCGCTCCGCGCCCCCGGCCTCGCCCACCGGCCTTCAGGGGCGGTTCAGGAGAGCGGAGGGTGTGTGTGCGGGGGTCGGACCAGCGAACAGCTCCAAGAGGTGTTTGTGGCCGAGGGAACTAGCTGATCGGAGCGGGCAGGG
Organism: Lyroderma lyra; assembly: GCA_004026885.1. NCBI lineage: Eukaryota > Metazoa > Chordata > Mammalia > Chiroptera > Megadermatidae > Lyroderma > Lyroderma lyra. The sequence goes on from PVJL010017741.1 coordinate 4,721, forward strand.
GGCAGATGCGACGCTGTGCCGGCCACCACGACCACGCCTACTCCGGAGGGTCCTGACCAGACGAGTGGGTGACTCGGGGCGGTGCCCGCCACGCTGCTCAGCACGCGGTCGCGGCGCCGGGCGGGAGCGCCTGCCTGAGGGGTGCTTCCGGGCTCACCGAGGCACCCCACTCCGCGGTGCCACGTGCTGTCCCCCAGTTTAATTTGTTGACTGAAGGACACATTTTAAATCAGCCAGGTGACTCATCAGGCTTAGGGGGCCCGACGGATCGGTCGGCGTCGGGGAGCGTTCAGGGAGGAACGGAAATGTTTGACTTTCCCACTGGTGGGTGCAGACGGGGTCGAGTGGGTGTCGTTTCGGGAGCAGGTGGGGGAGCCAAGGAGCGGGTTTCCGTGAAGACATCCAGGCGTCGGGGCACAGTCACGTGCCAAGACATGGACATGCCGGAAAACCGTGAGATCCCCGCTAAGTGGCAGTTGGACAGCGGGGTGCGTGTGAAGCCACAGCAGGAGGTGGGTTTGGGGACGAAGCTGGGACAATCCTGCCAAGTCGTATCACAGTTCCCACATCATCTCCCATGTCCTGGGAGCCACCAGGGACTTTAAGCAAGTGAGTAACGGAGCCCGATTTGTGTCTGAGCAACAGCATCCCAGCTGCCGGTCCAAAAGGGACTGGAGAGGACACGCGTGGGGTCAGGGGACCAGGGAGAGGCTGTCGCAGTGGCCCGGGTGAGGGGCGGGCCGGGCTTTGGTCACAGCTGGAGCGTAGAGAAGAGGGTGACCTGGAGGTACATGCTGGAGAGGAAATCGACAGGACTGGCTGTTGGGAGGGGGGACAGGGGAGAACAAACCCGCTTCCGCGCCTTGATTGATGGCTGGAGAAGGGAGGGCCTGGGAAGGTCGGAGGTGTCGTGCTCAGGAAGGAGTGGAACCTTCTCACAAGTTTATACGAGGCTTACAATAGGCCCAGGGCGGGCCTAGGGAAGAGCGGGAGTGCTCCTGGGCCCCCGGTGCTCCCAGCGGAACCCCCGGTAGCTCCCCCTGGCCTAAAGCGCCCGGTTTAACCCGGAGATGAGCCCTCCAGACGCAGATGGCCGCCTTCCCACTCATCGCAAGGACTGGGGCCGCCCCCGGGACACAGAGCAGCCTGGTGGCTCTCAGACACTGTTCATACCTCCAAATGTTTCTGCTTGCACAAGGGACGTATACACGTTGTAAAATCTCTAATAATACAGAAAGAACAAGAAAAAGAAGCCCTGTAACGTGAGCGTCTCTCCTGACCCGGGCCTGCACGCCCAGCCCGCGTTTGCTGTTGGCCCGTGGTCTGACCGGCCGGCCTGAGACCTGTGACACCCCGGCGGGGAAACACCCTGTGCGAGTCACTCGGGGAAGCCCCGGCCTGAAATCCCGAGAAGGTGCAGGGATCGCAGGGGCAGGGGACAGCCGGTAGCCCGCACTGTCCGAGTAGCCACGGGCGGGACCAAGCTCAGGGCCGCCACCAGGGTCCCCTCCTCGGAGGCTCTGCGTCAGGAAGTCTGCAAACATTCTGACTACTCTCACTTGTAAAAATCAACATTTCAATTATTAAAAAACAGACAAATACATTTTTATAGTAAAAAAAATAGATGAAATTCCAACCTTTGAAAGGGTCTGCAGGAAAAAGGGGCTCTCCCTCCCATCCCTGACCCGCCGTCTCCCAGGGCAACCGCTGTCACCGAGCGTCCCGGTTTGCCCCAGGAACCACGCTGCGTGGAGGTGCCCGGCCCTCCTCCTGACACTGGCGGTGCCACACCGCTCCTCGGCCCTTACCTGCTCACACGTCACCTGCCCGGGGTGGGGGGGCAGAACCCTTGCTCCATGTCCTAGGTGACGGCCACCGGCCAGCTCCGACCCCAGGGTGGCCCAGGGCTCGGAACTGCTGGGTTGTTGAAGGCAGCGACCAGCAGGTTAGATCAGCGCAAATCGAACACAGTGAGTTCTTGGTGACGTGGGAGAGGAGGGAAGAGAAGGTATGTGGGTACTCTGCCCTGCAGGCTCGCTCGCTGTCCCGTCCCCCCACCCGCCACACCCCATCCAGAGATCTTACGACCAGTAGCCTGAAAGCCCGATTTGAGTTTGTTTCACCTCAGGCTGCTCCACAGTAAAGTTCTTGCCTGGAAGTTCACCGCCAAATCCGTCATTTCACAAATGCGTGCTAGGAGCCCCGTTTGGGTCCTGACCGCATGTTCTCCAGGGGGGCAGGGGGCTTGCAGACAGCGGTGCCGGTGCAGGGGGGCAGGGGGCTTGCAGACAGCGGTCCCGGTGCAGGGGGACGTGTCCCATGGGGGGGCGGCATCAGAAAGAGCTGGGGGGGGGGCGGTTGCTGAGCAGCAAGCACACGGGAATCAGGGAAGGCTTCCCGGAGAAGGTGGCATTTCAGCTGAGGTCTGGAGAGCGAGCATGGGGGGTCAGGCAGGCGAGGTGGGGCGCATCTTAGGAAGAGGGGACTGCAAGTGCGAAGACCAGAAGGCAGAGTGGGGACGACACGCTGAAAAAACGGAGAGAGATGGCATCTGCGAGAGGTGGCGAGCACGGTGGCTGAGTCCTTACGCTTTTCCACGTTCGAGGGCCTGGGTTCAAATTCTCCCGCTGCCACTTCCTGGCCGTGTGACCCTGGGCAAGTTGGCTCTGTGCTCCGAGTCCCCGTCGGTGAAATAGGACCAATAATTGCACCCGCCTCATAGGGTGTGAGGGAGGCGGTGCGGCTGGCACTGCTCGGAATGGGGTGCGGCGAGCGCGCAGTCTCGTTGTTGTCTGTCAGCTCGTTGGACTGGCCTGGGGGCGCGGGGTGCAGGGCGGGCGGGAGATTGGAGGAAGCCGGGGTGGCGGAGGGAGACCCCGGACAGTGCTTGCAAGGCCCCCTCAGGCCTGGGGAGAGGCCAGGACTTCACTCCCGCAGCAGAATGAATACATTTCTGGGGAACCAAAGCACAAAAGGCCCATTGAGGGGCCCTGCTGGGCGCGCCAGGGGCGGGGGCGGCCCGGACGTGAACCCCAGCTCCACGGGGCACATCTGGACCAGGGGCCCCACCTCTCTGGGTCTGTCCCTCAACTGAAGCGGTTTTCTGCGGGGACGAAATGAGACGAGGAAGGCCAGATGCCTCCTTGGCAGGGTGCAGAGCACCCCAGTGTGGGGTCAGCATTGGGGGCGCCTTTGCCGGGCATTCCACAAATACCTCCTGACTGCACCAGCTTCAGAGCTCTTGTTCTAGCGCCTTCTCCGCGCTAAGCCCAGGCTTCCTCTGCACGGAGCGCGCCGGTCTCCCGGGGGAACCCCTTCTGCACTAACCAGCCTCGTCGGAACCTCGTTCCGGGGGCCTGACTCCCCACTCCGCTGGTTAAGGGGCGCGGAGCCACGCCCCACAGCACCCGCAGGGATCGCCGTTTCGTTTCCCGTTTGTGTGCACACCCCTTTAAATTCGTGCGTTTGTCAATCACAGCCACCAACATCGTGTCGTACCAGCTTCAGGTGTACACGGTGTCAGCCAGCGACGTGCCCCTGGACCTGGTCAGTTAGAACTTCTCAGAACGACTGAGACGCGGGGAGCCTGTGACGTGCATTAGAGGGGTGAGCGGCGCCAGCGGCCCGAGGCGGTCCGGGGTCCGGCGAGCACCCTCCGGGAAGGGCCAGGTGGTGTTTCGTGCCGTGCGGGTCACGGCGTCTCTGCTGCACTTGTGCGCGCTGCCGCCACTGCCTGGCGCAGCAGACAATGCCACTACACGGGTGAGCTGGCCTAGACGCCAGGGAAATGTTATAGGCCCTGAAATGGTGCCGTGAAACCTTCTCCTTTTTCATTCTTTCCGGCCATTAAAAAAAGGGAAAGTTATTCTTAGTTCCTGCGCGACACAAAAGCAGGTGGCGAGCCGAATTCGGCCCGCGGGTGGCACTTCGTTGACTGCCGATAATGGATTTCAGCGACAACGGCGTGCGCGCCCTGCAGTGTGAGGGCCCTGGCGGCTTCGCCAGAAGTTTCTGTCTGAAGAACAGTAACTGCTGACTCGGGAAGGGGTGACACGCAGGGGGCCAGCGGGGGCAAGGCCACGGCACAGAGGGGCCAGCGGGGGCAAGGCCACGGCACAGAGGGGCCAGCGGGGGCAAGGCCATGGCACAGAGGGGCCAGCGGGGGCAAGGCCATGGCACAGAGGGACAGCGGGGGCAAGGCCACGGCACAGAGGGGCCAGCGGGGGCAAGGCCACGGCACAGAGGGGACAGCGGGGGCAAGGCCACGGCACAGCGGCCGTGGGAACAGGGAGGGGTGGGACGTAGACAAGTTGGAGACAGACTGCCAAGGGCCCCTTGGATGCTACACCCGGCGCCTCGGCCTCCGTCCTGGGGGCAACTGGGAGTCCTTCGGGGTGTTAGGTGGGAAGAGACAGCATCTGGGGTTGCCTTGTAGGATCCGAGGACGGAAAGGCCAGGTCGGAGGCATGCACCCCAGTCCGGGAAGCGGGGTGGCTGAGAGGGGACCTGGGCACTGGAAAAGACGCCCCGCGTCCTCAGCGTCAGAGAAGGGCACGTGCAAGCCCCGGGGAGGTCATGGGGTGCCAGATGACAGGTGTGGGAGGACGAGCCCTCCCGCGCCATTGGCAGTGATGTGACATGGTACAGCCCCTTGGGAAAATCGTCTGGCCGTCTCTGCAGAGGGAGCTGCCACATGACCCAGCATTGTCACTACGACCATCTGAAACCCGTCTCCGCACCAGCAGCTGTACACTTAGGCTCACAGAAGCGTTATCTGTCACAGCCAAAAAGTAGAAATGACAGCCCAAAAGTCCACGAGCTGGTACGCGGACAAGCGGGCGGAGTAGCCACGCCGGGGGGTGTCATGCACCAAACCGAAAAGGAATGGCGCCCGTGACACACAGTGCTGAGCCTTGGAAACGTCGTGCCAAGGACAGAAGCCCGTCACAGAAGAGCGCATGCCATGTGATTCCATTGATGACGCACGTCCAGAGCAGGCCCTTCCACGGGGACAGAAAGGACCACGTTAGCGGTCGGGCGCCTGCGGCTGGGGACGTGGAGGCAGGAAACGGGCGGGTGGCTGCGAGGGGGTCCGCGGTCTCTTCGGGGTAGATAGCTTCTAACCCGGGCTGTGGTGAGGGTCGCCCAGCCGCGAGCACACTGACCACCGAGGGGTACACTTCGCACGGCTGAAACGTACAGTCACCAAAGCTGCTGAGGGGAGTCACGTCACTGCAACCCAGGACGGGCACGTCCCCTCTCTGCTTCCCTCCAAACCGATCATCTGCCAAGGGCCCTCGAACCCACTCTTCGCCGGTTTCAAAGACAGACGCGGGTTTTTGTCGTTCGGGATTTTGCACTTTGTTTAGTTCGGTGCATGTGTCTTCGCCTTCAGAATGCGATTCCAATAACCACGTCCTGAAACACCCGGTAACCCAGCGGGAAGGGTGGACACATGCAGCCTAGAGACTCCGAAACACCCCCGGACCTCTTCCTCCCCCTGGTCCTCACGGCCCCTGCTCCCCTCAGCCAAGGACGTCACTCCAGTTTACGCTCTTGGGACCATCTCGAAGGAAGACAAACTCCGGGCAGCGCCTTTAGGTCAAAGGTCCAGGGGACACGGGGACATTGATCTCTCCCACAGAGCTCACACCCTGTGGGGGTCCCCCCCACCCCCGCCCATACCTGTGCTTCTCATCTGGCTGCTCGGGCCTCCCTCCACCCTCCCCGCCGCCTCTCCAGCTGCTGACCCGGCCTCTCCGTCCGGGGGTCCGAACGTTGCTCTTGCAGCACGAGCCACAGGCAGCACCGTGACCTTGGCCCATTGCTGCGCCTCTGAGCCTTGGGGTTGCACAGCGCACCCGCGTCCTGGGGCTGCCTGAGGTGAGCCAAGGCCTGGGATGGGCTTAGCCTGGAGTGTGACCGACGCTCAGGAAGGGCTCATCCAACCTTACGGGACTAGAGAGAGGACACAGGCCCCCGGGAGTGTCTTGTCTGCCTCTCACCGGCACCTGCTCCGGGGCCTGCTCTCCCCACCTGCTCTCTGGTCGGTCGGTCCTCCCGCAGCTGCCCCGGGCAGGGAGAGCCCCCGCCCTCGCTCCTCTGGCCCTGGAGGGTGAGCTGCCGGAGTCACCGAGTCACCTTTGCCCAGGCTGTGGGTACAATGCACAGACAGTGACAGACCGACAGGGCGTTGTCACTTTTTTCTGTTTGAAGATATGTCACCCAAGGGAAGTGGGGCCAGTCCTGCTTTCCGGTGGCCCTTGAGGGCGGCTTGGAGGCCATCCCCTCCACTTATCCCCAGGGCACAGGGGTCCTTGACACTTGTGGTACTTCCACTCCAGGATGCCCCGCTCCTCCCTGGCCTCCTCAGGGCTCAGTTCCAAGCAGGAAATGACAGCAGAGGCCGAGGCGAAGCGCTGGAGCCCGCCCGGGCCTGCCCCTGCCCCGCCCGGCCCACCGCCTGCAGGAGCACGGCCAGCCCTCAGCGTCCCGGGGCTTCGTCTCCTAAAAGCACCTGCATTGTGGCTCCCAATGAAGTCCCACTGTGTGATCTGTCGTCGTCGTGTCCTGGCTAATGAGAGGCCCCGTTGGACCAAAGAGGCTTTTTTGGAAGAGCCAGCCGAGTTATGTCGCACACCCAGCAGCCAGGCAGGGCTGCAGGGAGAGGGGAGGCGAGGGGAGGGGAGGTCACGGCCAGACTGCGAACACGGCACGCGTGTCCGGCGTCTCCGGGACTGTCGAACGCTCCTCCTCCTCTGTATGTCACCTGCGTTTCCTCCGGGGGGAAGCTGGGGCCTGAGACAGGGCGCCTCTCACAGCCAGGTGACCACCCTGTGCAGAAGCCCCTGTTGGGGACTTTGGAAACCCCTGCCCCCCTGCTCTCTGTATCCGTCAGGGCCCCGCGACGCGCCACACCTGTCACCAGAGGGGCTTTAATACACGGAAGGGGCTGCACAGAAAACGAAGGCGGGCAGCTAAGCAGGGGACAGTGACGAGCCCAGCTTCGTGACAGCAGGAGGAGCTCCTCCAGGCTGGGGACCGAGCCCGGGGTCGGGCTGGACAATGGCTGGCCGCCTGTGGGAGCCACGTGATGGCTGTCCTCTGCGAGTGGAGCCGCAGAGCAGCCGCGGCCATTGCTGAGGGTACCACCCAAGGCGGAGCAACAGGGCGGGCGCCCGACTCGCCCCCCACTGGGTCTCCAGCCTCCCACCGGCTTCTGCCATCAGGCGAGGTGGCCTGGAAGCCACTTGGCCAGGGAGCGCGGGAAGGGCGGCCTCCTGGAACAGAACGATGGAAAGCCCTGGGAGAGCCCGGGCGCGAGCAGGCAGCCCGGAGGCTCCACCCGCTCCAGAGTGGGGGGCACAGTCCTGAGAGACCGGAAGGAGCTGGGGCCGGCGGGCCGTGTGGGCGGGGCCCCGAGGCACAGCGTGTGCGTGAGCGCGGGTGCGGGGTCCGGTCCGCCCTCTTTCCTGCCACCGGCTAGCGCCGTGCACAGGTGGACCAGGAGGCAAGGCACCCCCCGCCCCCCTCTGCGCAGCCACACCAGCGGGTGGAAGAAGAAAGCTTCCTGGGGAGGGTGGCAAAGAAAACTCCGGCCCTGCGGAGCCTTTGTGGTGAGCTGAGAGCCAGAAGACGGGTTGGTGCTTGACAATGGACGTGAGCTCGGACTGACCGCCTCCGAGAACCAGGTGGCCAGTGGGGGAGGCCCCAGGCCTTCCTCAGACAGGAGTCTGCTCTCGGCCTTGGCCTTTCCACATCCCAGCGGCTGGAGGATGGGCCCTTGGCCTCCCGTCTCTGGCTGCCCGTGTTGGATGGAGGACCACGCTGAGCAGAGGTGGGGTGGTTTTATGGAATCGGGGAGCCTGCTCCGAGAGACCCCTCAATTGACTTTACACGAAGTCGGCTTGTGCAAGCACCGTCCATCACCGAGAACCAGCCCTGTTCCTTTTTGCAAAGAACTACGTGTGCCGGTATTTCCCTTGCATCTTGTAAAACCACGGGCAAATCGGTACTGATGTTGAAAATAGAAAACGTGAGTCCCCAGAGAGACTGTGGCACAGACTGCTGCTAAGTTCCGAGCGCCCGCCTGGCCCAGGGCACCTCCTCCGCCCTCGTCCGCAGCCCTCGGCCTCGGTGGCAGCCCTGGCCCCAGCAGTAGGCAGCTGGCAGACGCCAGAGGCTACTTAGATGCTCACAGGGAGAGTTTTCTAGATTTAGGCTCAGCCCGCAGGGTTTTGCTTTTTTTCAACTTGCTAAGACATCCAGAAGAGGGAGCAAGCCGTCGTGTGTTTAGAGAAACTCTGGTCCCGGTAAACACTAATGGAAGACGACGGGGAAAATTATTTTGCTCGTTTTCCAAGTCGTGTGCATGTTGTTAAGAATATTATTCATCCATTTAATTATCAAACATTTACAGAGCACATGCTGTGCACTACCCTGCACACTATGGAACATGACCAGAACCGCACTTATTCGGGTATGCATCCATGTATTCATTGAACAAATGCAAGTGAGTTTACTATGGGCCCAGCGCTGAGGCAGGCAGTGGACAGGAAAGCATGGGAAGTGTTCACAGCTCAGGTCCCTATAGGAGGGGGTCTCCTTATAGGAGGCAATGACAAAGATTTCACCTATTGGATCATTCCTTCCTGGATGAATTTACTCCATATTTATTATTTTTTTAAAAATCATTTTATGATCTTTTTAGTGAGGTATAATTGACACATATTAGTTTCAGGTGTACAACATAATGATTTGATATTTGCAAACATTGCAAAATAATCACCGCAACAATCTAGTTAATATCTGTCACCATAGTTACACATTTTTTTCTTGCGATGAGAACTTGTAAGATTTACTCTCTTAGCAGCTTTCAAATAGGCAACACAGTATCATTAACTCTAGTCACCATGCTGCACATCACATCTCATGACATCGTTTGTTTTGTAACTGAAACTTTGTACCTTTTGACCCCCTGCACCCATTTTGCCACCTCCACCCCTCGCCCCTGGCAACCACCAATGAGCTCTGGCCCTGGGGACCTTGAAGAAGGTGGACTCTCCGTGGTGACCACTCCCCAGTGGTACCCTGTACGTCCCCTTTGCTCACCTCCATCACATTTGCGATTGTTCAATGACAGCAATGTGACAGCGTATCTTTTTCAGAGCGGTGCCTGATACACAGTTGGTGCTCGGTAGATACTTGTAACCTGGACTCTTCTACCAGTCTCCCAGCGCAGCGTCCTGGGGGAGAGGGCCTTCGACGGGGTTTAGGGAAGGTCTGAGGGGCCTTGGTGTGTTGGAAGAGGAGGCACTAGCATTTAGAAAAGTGCTAGGTGTGTGACAAATGCTCAAAAGCAACATTAGTGGTGATGGTGGTGCTGATGGTAATGATGGTGATGGCGGAAGGTGAGGACGGTGACTGGCCATGGTTAAGAAGCTGGAGCCAGTGGGATTCGGCGGATGTGTCCAGCTCTCTGCTTCTCCCTTGTCCAGTACCCCATGCCGGAAATCCACACAGCAGGGCCATCCAGGAGCCTGCCAAGGTGGGACTTCCGCCGGAAGCTCACGGTGGGGCTCCCAGGCTCCAGGCTGCCGAGGGAGGGGGAGGCGGGTGGCAGCACAGGTGGAGCAGGAGCACCGGGCGGCACCACCGGGGCACTGTCTGTGGGTGCACCTGCTTCTCAAGTCGCTTCCCCGGCGTCTGCTGGGAGAGCGGGCGGGGCTGCACTGACCCTTCCACGGCGCTCCTCGCTTTTTGCAGGATGACAGGAATTGCTGGCTCTGCTGCTATTGATAGTTGAAATGTCATTTTGCTTTGTTCCTGTGGCCCCAAATCTCTAGCATTCCCCTTTCTCACTTCCTGTCTGTGTACCGTCTGCCTTTAGCTTAAGAGCTTCAATTCCTGGTGCCGGTTTCCCCATCAATCCCCGAAGCCCGCGGGAAAGTACCAATTTAGTCACACAGGAATCCAAGCCGACACTGCCTGCGGCCGGGAAACGCGCAGACCGAGCGCGCACGCTGGTCTGAGCCCCGCAGCACTTCTCCCAGGCAGCATCCCCGGCCTGCGGACGAGGAGCCCAGGCTCGGTGTGCAGAGTAACTGGGAGGCCGGCACGGAACCCGCCCTCTTAACTGCAAACACGTCCGTCTCCAAGAAGGGCAGCTCCAATGTCTGGAAACGGGATCGAAAGAAAAGTCAAGAGCGAAAGGACTGTTCCTTTGCCGGTGACAGCCAGCTAGAGGACAAGGTGCTTGCTGGTGGCTGGAGGAGATGTTTTTAATGTAAAAAAACATGGACTTGGAGCATCGCTTTGTTTATAGCAATAACTACAAGCTGGACAGCTTTGCCCGTGTGTAACTTGCCGCCGTCCCAGGGAGCCAGAAGCAGAACCTCCGCATCCTGCGGTGGGAGAGCGGCGGGGACCGCGGCGGAGGACCCGGTCCGCGTCCCGCAGCCCGCTCGGCCACGCCCACGCCCGCTCGGCCACGCCCACACCGCCTGGGCCACGCCCATGCCTCCCGGCCACGCCCATGCCTCCTGGCCACGCCCATGCCACCTTGGCGACGGCCGCACCCGCCTTGCCACGCCCCTTTGCCACGCCCCTGTCCTGGCCACGGCCACGCCCCCTGTGCAGTGAAGCCCCCGGCCACCGCCGGCGGAGGGCACTGGTGACCGGCCGGAGACCACGCCGGACAGAGACTGGGGAGGTGTGGGCCTGCTTATTTGTTCTGTTTTGTTTAATAATGAAGGAGGGGACCGGAAGCAGCAGCAAATACCTGGCACAGTGCACAGAGCGTCCCACGGCCACCCAGTGTGGCTCCGCCCGTTGCGGCCAAGCCCAGACTTGCTGGCTACCTCGCGGAAGGAGCTGACGGAGTGCAGAAGGAAATGTCCTTGTAGTGGCTTCTGAGTCTCAAAAACTAGTGCCTTGAGACGACTGGGAAGGGCGAATCGAATGCTGGAGAGTAGGGTTCCGGGACAAGCAGGACCTACGCCCCTCCCCTGGGACGAGCAGGACCTACGCCCCTCCCCCGGGGCCGTGGGAGTCGATGGGCTGGGGGAGGGGACAGGACAGTGCCGGCTTTGATCCCACTGACCACTACACGCCTCACGCTGGGGGCAAAACTCCCCTGGGGACAGCGGAGCCAATGCCCAGACCTCCCAGCGCCACCTCCCGGGAAGGGCCCTGGGGACGCAGCCAGACAGCGGGAAGGGGCTGGGGCCACAGACAGTCCCCAGCAGCAGGGCGCGGCGGAATGATGACAGACCCCCGCCCCCCACAGAGGCCGACATGGGGAGCACTGAGAGGGGGTGTCTCCACGGCAAGCCTGAGGACACATGGACCGTGGGCCCTTGATTATCAGCCCCAGAAATTAGAGGCGGCCCTGAGTTTGAGGAAAGGGGTGAGCACCCCACCTGGCCTGAGACCACGTTTCTGCCATCTTGCCAAACAGAGGCTCGAACAAAATTAAATTGAATTTAAAAAAAAGTCAGTCCCATTTTACCCCAGTAGGGACTCCAGGAGAGCCACCTCGTATGCAGAGGGTGCGCTGTCCTGCAGGAAGGGCATCGTCATCCTCAGCGAAACTCAGCTTTGTGTCTTCACCAAGGCTTCTGGGCAATGGGCTCTACAACAGGTCACTGGGGACGCCCTGGGATGCCCGGGCGAAGGCCTGCTCAGGGCCAGTGGCAGGAGCTCCCCGAGGCAGAGCTGCCCCTGTGCCCACCGGCAGCCCGCCTGCCCACTCACCCTTCTGCCTGTGCTCAGTGGGGCATTTTGAATCCTGGACAACAGGGGTTTGATCCCGAGGACATCAGTTCACAGGTTGGAGGCCGCAGCTCTTAGCGTGTCCCCCGACCCCGCAAGGCCTGCTGTTAACCTGGCGTCCACCAACTGCTCCCACTTGGTGGCCTCACATGGCCCCTCTCGGATGAGACACTCGCGAAGTAGCATCACAAACACGGGGCTCAGCAGCGTGCCCTCCGCACGTGTCTCTTTCCCATCGCTCACCCCACCCCGCACCGTCCGTCTAACTCCCTGCGGGCGGCCCCTGGTATTTCAAGACTCCATGGTCAGTGAGCTAGCTGGTTTCCATGGCGTTTCTCTCCATTCCAAGACTTTTAGGAGGAGGGTGAGAGAGACAGAACACTAGAGAAGAGAGGGGGCATGGGCAGGGGAAGGGGAGGGAATTGGAGGGGCCATCGAAGGGGGCTACTGACGATCCCGCCCTGGGAGCACCCTGCTCCTGTGCCATCACCACACGTCATCAAATCCGGGGAGTATTGGGTTGGAACAAAAGTAATTGTGGTCTTTGCATTGTTGAAATTTGCCGTTTGATATTGGAATACACTTAAACGTGGTTACGTCATACGTAATTTTAATGTGCATTTCTCATTTTGTTGTTTTGCTAATGACTCATTAGTTGCCATTTATCTTAGACTATGGAAATGTTATTAGACAAAAAGCAAATTCGAGCAGTTTTTCAGAAATATTTTCCTTTAATAAGGATTTTCTCATGCCATCTGGTTAATGGGAAACCGAATGTTACATACACAGTCCAGTAAATAAACTTGTGCTTATATTTCAGATCACAGACTTTCTATTCACACACTGCACATGTTCTTTGATGTGTCAAAACGAGGTCATCCGTAGACAGCCGAGGGACAGGTCAATACAGCTCAGCTTCAAGTCTAGCAAAAGCTGCTTCTAGTTCTTTTGGGCGTCTCATTGCCATTTCGTGGAGCTTCTGCACCTCGATTGCAGAAGTGATCACGCTCTCAATTGAGGCCCGTTGGGCTGACTAGGAATCACCAAGCGTTTTCTTGGGGCGCGATACCCATGCAGTAGCGGACTATTACTGAGACTTCCCGTGTGGGCCGGCCCCCAGACCCCGGCCCCC